>SNQN01000688.1:64160-89104 GCA_008642245.1 Bassia scoparia
AAGCAAACAAATCTTGTATTATAAAGAGAATTTAGTCTCTTGCAAAACATAATCACATTATACAAAGTTCCATAGAGATTAACATGCACTGCAAAAGGAAAAAAGCACGCCAAAACCTAACCATATTACATAGATCAACCTAAAATTACTAAGTCGGTTTCTAGCAAATTTTAGATTGATTCTAGTACTCAAAATTGAATTAAGCATAGTGTTGAAATGGGATATTGAACATTGAAAGTGATATTGGATTATTCTTGAACTCGAAATTGAATTACAACATATTTTTGCAAACATACAAAGATTGAATAATTTATGAATAYAATTAAGCGATTATGAAATGAGAGTCTCAGAGTTGATACCTTGTATGCAGCGGTCGAAACGTTATTGAATTACGCGCAAAGTGTCACTTGAATTGAATTTGAATTGAATGAAACGATAATGTGTTGGATGGAGTTTGGATAAGCTTAGAAGTTTTTTTTTATTAGAGCAAAGAGGGAGTTCATCCGTGATTTTTTCCCGAAGAGTGAGGCAAAGAGGGTATTTATAGGCACGAAAAACCAAAGACGAGCGTATATACGCTCAAAATGAGCGTATATACGCTCAAAACGCTCGACCTAGCGTATATACGCTCTTCTGAGCGTATATACGCTCGAGTATCCTGATACTCTTTCTTATTCCCTTGATATTATTCTGAGCATACACGATCCTAGGAGCGTATATACGCTCACGTATTTTCAGGATTATACGAAATTTTCTTTGATTTTCTTRGGATTTTGGATGAATCTAAACACCCCTTTTGCAAGATATACGGTTCTAGGGGGTTCTAGAACGTTCCGTGTATTTTTTTGGTATTTTTGAAGTATTTTCTGATTTTTATGTATTTTTTGTGTATTTTGATTTTTGTAAATATTGTAAAATTCATAGAAAATTATAGAAAAATCGGAAAAATAAACTAAAAATACTGGTGAACTCAGATCACCAATATAAATTATTTTAAAAATCCTAAAACTAAATAGAAAATTAAAAAAAAGAAAATAAATAAAAGAAAATACTTTTTTTTTTGCCTAGTTGAGACTTGAATTAGAATGGAGGAATGATATTAGGCTTAGAAAAGAATGGGTGTGAGGTGACACTTGAGCATAATTCGCAAACGGACCTATTGCAATACGGTACAATCATCATAGACTTTCGGGAACTAAATGAAGCACCGAATTAGGTGTCTACACATGCAGTCAAATGTTTATCCGCATTTTGAATCAAAAAAATCGAAGGAAGATTTATTGAATTTATGTTGGTTGAAAAAACTCCTAAGTAACGCCCTAAAAAACTTTAGGGGTCACATTGAAAATGCTAAACAATATAGGATTTATTGAAGTTAATAAGTTGGCCTGACATGGTGGAAAAAGAAGTCAGAATATTTTGAAGGTGAGTAACTGTCGATTTAGATGCTTTACAGAAGAAAAGATTGTCATCGGCAAAAAGGAGGCACGGGAGGGTAGGAGAAGCAGGGCATGGTTTAACCTCGATACTAGACTTAGGATGGTGGGAAGCACAAAGAAGACTATGTAAAAGGACTTCCATACAAATGATAAAGAGGGCAGGCGAAAGTGGGTCCCCTAACGCAAACCACAAGTTATGGTAATAACAGCTTAGGTAGAATTATTGACAGACGACAGATAAGAAACATTGGTAATGGCAAACTTAATCCAATTTATACAAGTATTGTTGAAGCCAAACGCAGAAAGAGTTACCCATAGGAAATCCCATTCGATGCGATCATAAGCTTTTTCCATATCTAGCTTCAGGGCAACCAACCAGTGTGATTCTTAGAGAAATACGAAGTTAAATGTAATGGAAATAGATCCAATATATTTAAAAATGCTTTAATAGAATGGAACAAGGTTAACGGTAAAAGAACTAGGTTATAAAATGTCTTCTCCAATTAACATAGTAATAGGTATTTAACTTAAGGAAGAAAAAAATGATTAGTTAGGAGAACAATCGCAATATTTTATTACAAAAACAAAATTATTTACAAAAGATATACCTCTATATCAAGTTCTTAATACACGTTTGGAAAATATTATTAGCTTGACTTCCCATTTTCTATCTAATAGCCATAAACGTGGGTAGTGATCAATAGGGGTTCGACTTAGTTTGTATGATTGTAGGAACACTGTCACTATTGGTGGAGTCACTGCTATTAAGTTCGAATTCTAATCAGGTTTAATCAAGTCTAATAATATTGTAATTATTCTTAGTGACTTATATATTATTATTCGTGCATGTTTGTGTTTTTTTTTAAAGAAGTAAGGTAGACGGTAAAAAAAGGACTAGGTCAGTCTTCTCTCAAGACTGTAGTCTAAACTATCAAAGTTCATAAAAAAAAAAAGAAGACTTAGCATCCAAAAATGGATCAATGTCTTGATGAGTAAAGACGTAATGGCCCAATGAGGCCAAGTAATCAGCGCAATAGTTAGCTTCACGATAAATATGTCTATGATCAAAATGGTCAAATATACGGAGTGAGAGAAAGATGTCCTCCATAAGAAGATGAATATAGGCCAATGGCTAGAGGAAGAGCCCCGAATAATATTGATAACTATAAGATTGTCTCTTTCAACAAAAATGCTTTTGTAACCTAAGAGGAGGCGAAAAGGAGGCCATTTCTATGGGCAAGAGCCTCTAAAACAAGAGAAGTAGATCCAAAAGAATAATATTGAGCCGCAAGCACAGTGCCCATGTGGTCACAAAGAATGCCTCCACTAGAAGTGAAAGCCTTGGCAGGAGTAGGAAAAGTGGGGGAGTCTAGCGAGAAGGAATCTATAGACATAAGGCAAGACCACTCTTTGAAAGAAGATAGAGCCCGAAAAAGAGCATAAGCAAGGGAAAAAAAACTCAGGCTTGAAAAATATGAGCATTACGAGACTTCAAGATGCTCCAGAGAAGGTAAACAAATTTATAAGAACGAGAAGAAGCTTGAATGCGTAAAATGAAAATAGTATTAGTAAGTGAAACGGCTACCGGGATAGGGTTAAACRAGTCTAGAAGTTTAAGATGGGACCATAGAGGCATAACACAAGGACAATGTAAAAAGAGATGTAATTGGGATTCTGGTTTAGAGGAACAAAGAGGGCAAACAAGGGGGCATCTAAATTACGAAGGGAAAGGACATCTCGTGTAGGGATGCTATAGTAAAGAAGTTGCCATAAAAAAGTTAAAGTTTTGATAAAGTTAGAAATTTCCACAGCCATTTAAATTCCCATGAGAGGGTAGACATGTCTAAGCCGTGGGCAAGCCATAATTGTGAAATCACCAAATTTAGAGAAACCACAGCAAGGTTCATCGAGAAGAGGGGAGAAGGTTATAGGGACCCTTTGGATTTGGGAAACGATGTGCAGAGGAACAATAAAAGAGAGAAAAGGGATATTCCCAGAGTTTTCGGGCAGAATGCATTGGTCAACTGTGAGGTCAATATTTGAAATAGTTGAAGGATCCCAATAATCTAGAGTAATAAGGAGACTAGAAAAAAAGACTCTGTTGTCAATCCAAAATAAGATATTAGTGTCATTTCCTACCTTCCATCAAATACCTCGAGGAAGTAAGGATCGGATACTACAAATCTGTTTCTAGATAAGGGAATCTCCAGGTTGAGTTTTATATTCAAAGAAACTTTTAGAAGAAAGATACTTGGCGTGAACAGATTTAACCCAAAGGTTAGAATGGTTAGAGAGCACAATCTAACCTACTTTACAGAGAAAAGTTGTGTTAACTGCAGCTATTTTCAGATACCTAAATCACCTTGTGACTTTGGGCAACAGATAGTGTTCCAGGAAATCAATGGGAGACTGTGTTTCTATGGGTTCCGTCGCCAAAAGAAGTTACGATTGATCGGGTAATTGGTGACAAGTAGTAGCCATCAGTTTAGCAGTAGTCATTTAGATGTTTAAGCCTTACCAAATATTTTGGAAGCACTAGATATTGTAATTTCTTGTCCTTCACTTTCACATTTTATTCATTTACTTTTAGGTTTTTATCAAGCCCATGCATATTTATTAATAAATTATTTTTTCTATGCAACACACTTTTATATCTATGCATTGATGTGGCATCCTAGTTGGATGCCATTTGGACATTACTTGGGTGACGTGGCGCCCTTAGAAAAGGCCACGTAAGCATACTTATAGGGATGACTTGTATCCCTTCGAATCATGCCACGTGTACAGTCATCTGGTAAAAGAATAATTAAGCTGATTTATGATGGAGGCTACTGAGGGAAGTAACCCTAAAAAAGGGAAACCCTAGTAACCTTAAAATGGGCCTCATATGGTAAATAAAATCCAGCCCACTGTTCAGGGGAACAGTATAAATACCTCTTTTATTGCACTGTTCCCAATTTACGTCACTTCCACCTTTCACATCAATCAATTCTCTGACATTACTTTCACCAAAAAGGGAGATTCTCTGATCCCACCTCATTTACTCTTTTTCCTCCTTTACACATTGTCTGACTTAGGCATTGGAGGGGGGATAATCGATAGATTATCTCCTTTGTTTCAGGTTGGACGAGAGCACTGAAGTCAAGAGCCATCTTCGTCCAGAGCCTGTCCAAGTCGAGAGCATCCTTGTCCAAAGGTCCATAAGTCGAGAGCAGTTCCGGTTCCCCAACCTCTCGGCGTTCCATCACAAGTCTCTCACCATTCCACATCAGGCATGACTAGGGAGAGCCTAATCACCCCTCGAGTATTCCACCTCATTCTACACGTTACTCTTGTAACAACATGCATTAACAATTATTGTCATGAACTATTGAAAGAATTAGAATGAAGCTTGTAATGTAGATGATCTAATGATCATCAATCAGAGAAGCACAATAGAATAAGAACAATGAACAAGTTCTTCAGAATAACAGAGAGAAAATTTAAATAAAACTTTGAGACATTTTATTGTGTTATGGTTCAAAATATATTGGTTAACTTCTGTTGACCAATGCTTGATTTTTTACGAATATGAAGATCACCTTTTGATCAAGACCTAGTCTTGCGCCCAAACACAAATGGGAGAAAAGAAAATGAGTCTAGAGATGGCCCAATGATACCGTCAATCTAACAAGCGAGCCCACTAAGAGACATAATTCCAGAAGGAAGAGTATGAATTCATATATATCATAAGAGCGCTAAATAAATGCTAATGATGGAGTGCCAATACCCCGAGTGGGTGGCAAATGTCGTCTTGGTTCCCAAGCCTAACGGAACCTGGCGGATGTGTGTTGATTACACTAATCTCAACAAAGCATGCCCTAAGTATCCGTATCCTCTTCCAAAGATTGATAATTTAGTCGATTCCACTGCTGGTCACCAAGTAATGAGATTCATCGATGCCTTCTCGGGATTTCATCAGATTCCCATGAAGGTCGAAGACCAAGATAAAACTGCATTCGTGACAGACAATGGTCTGTATTGTTATAAGGTCATGRCTTTCGGCCTACGAAACGCCCCTTCCACGTTTCAAAGGCTGGTGAATGCGGTATTTTTTAGACAGATTGGTCGAAATGTCGAAGCGTATATTGATGATATGATTATCAAAAGCAAGCTAGCTAATGATCATCCTTCGGACTTGAAGGAAACTTTTGAGACGCTTCGACACTTTCAAATGAAACTAAATCCTAAGAAGTGCATATTTGGAGTAACGTCTGGAAACTTCTTGGGATACCTGGTTGACGAAAGGGMCTTTGAGGCAAATCCGGATAAGATTCAGGCCGTGCTCGACATGACTTCACCCAGAAGTGTAAAGGAAGTTCAGAAGTTGACAGGCTGTCTGGCCGCTTTAGGCAGATTCCTCTCGAAGTCGGGGGATAAGTGTCAACCTTTTTTCAGAGCAATCAAGAAGAACACTAAGTTCGAATGGACTCCTGAAGCTGAGGAAGCTCTCGCCAAAATCAAGGAACACCTTCACACTCTGCCTCGTTTGGTAAGTCCTCGGTTGGGGGAGACCCTGTATATGTATCTTACTGTATCTCAACATGKTGTCTATGCTGTTTTGGTAGCCGAAAGGGAGGGTGTTCAACTCCCTGTATATTTTATCAGTCATGTTTTAGAAAGTGCTGAGATCCGATACCCCACACCGGAAAAGTTCGGACTCGCCTTGCTTAAGGCGAGTCAGAAGGTTCGACCTTATTTTGRTGCCCATAAAATTGTGGTATATACAGATCAGCCGATAAAGGACTCTCTCACTCGATTGGAGTCTTCTGGGAGAATGTTAAAATGGGCAATTTGGTTGAATGGTTTTGACATAGTCTATGAGCCAAGAAGGGCAATCAAGGGGCAGGCTCTGGCTGATTTTATCGTCGAGCTGACCAAACCTCCTCAGCCAGAGGGAGTGCCAAATGTCTGGAAGTTATGCGTCGACGGTTCAGCCACTCAAGACGGATGTGGGGCAGGTATTCAGTTTCACTCTCCAGAAGGTGATGTTTATGAATATGCAACGAAGTTTAATTTTCAGGCTACCAACAACGAGGCAGAATACGAAGCCTTGATCGCAGGGATTAAAATGTGTAAGGTTGCAGGGGCACGCCGAATAGAGGCCATGTCAGACTCCCAYCTGATCGTCAGTCAGGTCAATGGAGAGTATGAGGCCAGAGATGCTAACATGTTGAAATACATGGAAATGGTAAAGGCGGAGGTTAAGGATTTGGATAGCTTCTTATTGCTGCAAGTTCCTCGATCCGAGAACAATCAGGRGGATGCCCTCTCAAAGTTAGCTAGTTCCGCTACGGGAAACACTCCTCGAACAGTCTTTTGGGAAGTTAAGCAAACAAAGAGTATTGATGATCTCGAAGAATCAAACTTCATTGATAGGAGTAACACCTGGATGAATGCTATCGTTGAATATAAGGTGAATGGAACCCTTCCGTCAGACCCTATAGAAACAAAGTATGTCAAAGCTCGAGACAKTTGGTTTGTACTTTGGAAGGGGCAGTTATACAAGAAGTCCTATAGTCACCCGTTGTTGAAATGTGTGACCCCGGAAAAGGGTGCAGAGTTGTTGATAGATGTGCACGAGGGGTATTGCGGATCGCACATTGGGGCAAGAGCACTTGCCGAGAAGACTCTTCGAACTGGCTATTTCTGGCCATAYATTCACAAGGATGCCCAAGAATTGGTGAAGAAATGTATTAAGTGTCAMATCCATGCCAACATACCTCGTCGACCCCCGAATGATCTAACTCCCGTGCTATATCCATTACCATTCGCCAAATGGGGTATGGACATTTTAGGGTCGTTCCCTCAAGCRTCAGGTCAGCGAAAGTATGTTATTGTGGCTGTTGATTACTTTACCAAGTGGGTCGAAGTTGAGCCAGTGAAGGGCATCAAGACTTCAGATATCAAGAACTTCATTTGGAAGAACATAATCACGAGATTTGGTGTTCCCCGATCCATAGTTTTCGACAATGGTCCTCAATTTGAATGCACAAAGTTGAGGGGATGGTTAGAAGATGTTGGGATAGCTGGGCATTTCGCCTCTATCGCTCATCCACAGGCTAATGGACAGGTCGAAGCCTTCAACAAGACGATTGTCTCAGGCATAAAGAAAAAGTTGGACCATGTTAAGGGTCTTTGGGCTGAAGAATTGTTTAACGTTCTTTGGTCAATTCGCACAACAGTGAAAGGATCTACGGGCGAAACCCCTTTCATGCTTGTTTATGGGTCGGAAGCTGTCCTCCCTATTGAGATATATGAACCCACCCTTAGAGTCATGTTATATGACGAAGAGACAAATTGGTCTGCCTTGCGCTACAACTTGGATCTGATTCCAGAAACAAGGGGCAATGCTTTACTCCGACAACAGATCTATAAATTACGGATGTCACGAGAGTATAACAAGCGAGTGGGCAAGCGACAGCTAAAGGTGGGTGACTTGGTATTACGAAAAATGGAAGCTATTGGAAGATACTAGGAAGATGGGAGATTGACTCCCAATTGGGAAGGACCCTACAAAATTGTCGAGGCACTAAGGGAGGGCACATTCAAGCTCGAAACCATGGATGGCAAGTTATTACCAAGGACTTGGAACACTGACAATCTTCAAAAGTTTTACATATAAGCAACTGAAAAATGTAATCGAGCTATGAGCTTCTAAATAAATAGAATTCGACAATTCTTCTAATATTCTGTCTCAAGTCCCCAACTAAGGGCAATGGACGTAAGTCTTCTCTTAAAAAGCATTCGGAAAGACCCTTATTATAGGCAATTACATAAGTCTTTCTCCTATAAAGCAGTCGAAAGACCCTTATTATAGGGCAATTTACATAAGTCTTTCTCCTAAAAAGCAGTCGAAAGACCCTTAATATAGGGCAATTTACATAAGTCTTTCTCCTAAAAAGCAGTCGAAAGTCCTTATTTATAGGGCAATTTACATAAGTCTTCTCCAAAAAGCAGTCGAAGACCCTTACCATAGGGCAATTTACATAAGTCTTTCTTCTAAAAAGCAGTCGAAAGACCCTATCGTAGGGCATCTAGTAAGACTTTCTTCTAAAAAGCATTCGAAAACTTCTTAGTAGATGACAAAATTCCAAGTTTAAGGGCAATCAGTATGATTGATTGACTTAACACCCCTATAAGGTCTTAAGTCAATCAATATTAAGATTCAAGTAAACTTCGATATTTTGTCCACCAAGATTAAACCACTATGGATGGTCGAGTCAGGAGATGTGTATTTTCCAAACCCTGCCTCACCTCGACCAAAGTAGATATCTTGGAAGTTTCTGATTCGATAAAATTAAAATGTCGAATGAGGAGATGTGTATTTTACTTTGGAAAAATGGTTTCAACCACATTTATCCAAAGTAAGTTTCTCCTCTCAATTTAAATATTCAAGTCGAAACGAGGGTTTCGACATAACCATGTTCGACAGAGTAAAAATGTCGAATATAGAGACATGTATTTTACTACGGTAAAATGTTTTCGACTATATTTAATTACACTCCACTCAATATAAAAGTCAATGCCGAAATAAAGGCTTTGACATCACTACATTCGACAAAATAAAAAGTCGATTAAGGAGATGTGTATTTTGCAATAGCTTAGGGCAAAATATCCAAGATTAAGGGCTATCAATATGTATTGATTGACTTAACACCCCTTATGGGTCTTAAGTCAATCAACATTCCGTACTCATTTAATCTTGGACATTTTGCCTAGGTCGAAAGTCTAAGTTGTGATGATTCGTCACTTGTAAAAATTTGGGGKAATACACGTGCCTAGATTGATAAATTTATAAGGGTTGTTTAACATGCTAGATTTTGAAAATTTTCAGCAAGCAACGAATCGATACCTATCGAAATAAGCAATTAAAGAAGTCACAGAAGACCTGATGCAGGCACGAGAGATTCTTCGAAGCAAAGACAAAAGTGACTCGTTTGTCTTATGACAAAACGAAAACATCACTTTGTCAAAAAATACCATGAAAGAAATATTCAGCAGAAATCACAGCAATGGGAGGAAATATTCAAATTACAACAAATAAAAGCTTGGAAATATTCAAATTACAACAGAAGATACAGACGAGAATATTAGTTATCCACAGTCGAGTCTTTCTCCTCGGCAAGTCTTTCTCTTGTCCGTCGTCTCCCTTGGATGCTTGGGGAGGCGACTTGGATTGCTGGGCATTCCCATCATCCTCAGAAGACGAACCTGAGCCTTRGGCTTCCTCTTCAGAACTYGACTCGACATCAAGGACATTACATTGATAAGCTGGAGGAGGGAGGTCTTCAAGAGTGGAGCCTTCTTGCTCGGCTTTCAGCTTGCGAGCAGCATGCATGGCCTCGTCTAGTTTCCTGTCAATACGCTCCTCAAAGCACATTAAGTTCAGACGCTTTGGCAGCTCAGACCAAGCTTTGCGAACCATCTCTCGCATTTCTTTAAAGCCTAGGGCTTTGGCTTTCCGATTGACCACCCTGAGGTTAGCGAGAGCCTGGGTGAGAGTCGCAACGTCTTGTTCAGCCTTCGTTGCCCGGTCCTCCTTGGCTTTGAGATCGGCCTTAACAGATTGCTTATAAGCAGCCACCTTCTCATTAACCTCTGTCTCCAATCTCTTCGAAACCTCCGCCTCGACCCGAGCCTCCATCTCTGCATCGAGAGCCTCCTTGGCCTGACTGATGGCTTCTTTCTCCTTTTTTATCTTAAGAACTACTTGCAAGGCAACACCATACGAGTAATTCAGATCATGCAATCGTGTGGCCATCATGTCATGAGCATACTGCCTCTAGGCTATGACAAGGTCTGTTTGCTGCTTTATGTACTCTTCGGCTGTTTGTTGAGCAGCAAAGCCCCTCTTGYCCTCTCGACGGTCCTCTCTAGCCTTCTTGACGAAGGTGTCCAGCCTGGCTAAGCCCTGCAAGCAGAAGTCGATAGAGTTAATGAAGCTTTTTGTAAAATGACTAAATCTATTTATCAATTATACACTCACCTCGACAAAGAGACCGAAGAAGGGACCGACATAGCCTTTGTCACAGCCTTGAAGGGTGTCCCGATAGGTCTTGGGAATAAGACCAGTGATCTCCGAGAGCATGCTTCGACGCTCCTTCCAACTGAATTTCTTGGAGTCACCCAGAGACGACTCGCCCTCTTCCTCGAAGTAGTCGTCATCCTTCTTCTCGTCCTCCTCTAGCTCGGCGTTTCTTTGACGAAAGAAACGGTAGAACCCCTTAGTTAGATCCAAGTCTGGAATCTTTCTTTGCATTATTGGGGTTGTTTTCTTCTCTGGGTTGGAGACGATAAGCGGAGGCTCAGAAGCTGGGTTATCAGCGAAGGCTTGAAGGTCGATGTCATCAAAGCTTTTGACCATAACCGCAMTCTCGAAGGGAATGTGGTAGAGGATCATGGAGTCCTCTATCTCTTGCAGTCTCTCMGGATCCATGTCCCCCTCCTCGTCCACCACCTCCTCTCGGTGGATCTCTGCCTGGGCCATTGGTTGCTTACCCTCTCGACGGGTATGAACCACCTCGCRCATTCGCTGGATGAGCGACTCTTGGGCTGATCTCTCGCCGTCRCCAGGAGGCAGAAAAGAGGAATCTTTATCCTTTGATTTCTTTTTCTTCTTCTTTKTAGCTTCTTCTGAAGCAATAAGTTGTTGGGCAGACGAAGTCCTAACTGGAGGATCCGTCGCGTTGAAAGGATCAAGAGGAGTATCAGGTTCGTCAACACTCACCACGTCGATGTCCTTATGCTTGGACTTTTTTGATTTATGGGGTCTTGATTCATCCCCAACAGTCGAACCCCTCTCATTCCGTTTCATAACGGAGTACCCTGGTTCGCCATCCTTCTTCTTTGGGTCATCCTGACCCTTCGACTTCTTCAAACTAGGTTGTTGATCAGCCCTACTCTTCGCCACTCTCGATGGCTTTTTCTGCAAAAAGAAGTGTCAAGTACTTAGCAACATCATGGATATACAAATTATACAAGAGTCGAAAACATGGGATTCAACAAACATGATTCGACTTAATAAATAAGTCGAATCTGGAGATGTGTGTTTTGCTAAGGTAAGATGGCCTCGACCAAACTAACCTTTGAAAAATATACATCTAGACTTTCGAAACAAAGTTAAAATGCCGGAAAAAAGGTTTCGACGAAAATAGACTTTTCGACAAACTAAACATGTCGAAACTGGAGTTGTGTATTTTACAGAGGATATATATGGATTCGCTCAAAGTCATTCCCTTGTAAAAATATCTAAATCCCCCTTCAACTAAACAGAAGGGTCAAAACATGGGTTTCGACAAAAACGATTCGACTAAATAAAAAAGTCGAATCAGGAGATGTGTATTTTACGAAGGGTACAAGGTTTCGTCCAAAAACGTACCTTTGTAAAATACCCAACTCCCTTTTCGATTTAACAGAAAAGTCYAAATCCAGGATTCGACACATATGACTCGACAAACTATAAATGTCGAGTCAAGAGATGTGTATTTTACACAGGTAAGGAGGTCTCGACCAAACTCACCCCTGTAAAATATACATCTCCCCATTCGAGATAAATACATCTTGTCGAAGCATAGCCTTCGACTAAAATTATCCTTTCGACAAACTATACATGTCGAAACAGGAGATGTGTATTTACGAAGGATACAAGGTTTCGTCCTAAAAATGTACCTTAGTAAAATACCCAACTCCCTCTTCGATTGAACAGAAGAGTCGAATCCTAGGATTCGACACATATGACTCGACTAATTACAAATGTCGAGTCAGGAGATGTGTATTTTACACGAGTAAGGAGGTCTCGACCAAACTCACCCCTGTAAAATATACATCTCCCATTCGAGATAAACACATCATGTCAAAGTATAGCCTTCGACTAAAATTATCCTTTCGACAAACTATACATGTTGAAACAGGAGATGTGTATTTTACGAGGGATACTAGGTTTCGTCAAAAAACGTACCTTAGTAAAATACCCAACTCCCCCTTCGACTAAACAGAGGAGTCGAATCCTAGGATTCGACATATAAGACTCGACAGCATACAAGCGTCGAGCCAGGAGATGTGTATTTTACACGAGTAAAAAGGTTTCGACCAAGATGACTCTTGTAAAATACACATCTCCCCATTCGACTTTGGAGCATAACATCGAGACATAAGTTCTCGATGAAACACCTCTTTGACCATGTAGAAGAGACGAGTCATGGGTCTTAACATAACTTGTTTCGACTAGTTAAAATGTCGAAACAGTTATTGAAAAGKCTTTGTAAAATACCCATCTCCATTCTCGACTCTAAGTAAAAGTTAGTCGAAAAATGAAGATGGACAATGGATTTGAAAACAACAAACATATCGAGAGATGTACCTTGTTTTCTTTCTTCTTTTCATCAAGAGTCATCACTCGACTCTGTCGGAGCTTAGCAAAATTCTAAGTCATCCATGCCCTTCTTTTTTGGTGGCAATTTCTGACGAGCAGTATCTGCAACAAGACGAAAAGAAAGAGTTAGGTAATTCATAAGCATAAACAATCATGGGTTTCGACAAGCAATCTATCCCACTACCTCGGGCACCGTCATTCACACCGACCAGTTGAAAGGCTTCGAGAAATAAGGGATCCCTATACCAGTAGTGTAAAGGCACCCAACTGTTGGGGATTTTCTCTGGAATCACCCAACTGTTYTTTGTCCTCCATGGTGAGAGGGTCTAAGTCTCGGACACCGATTGCCCCTAACCTCTTCGAGGTACTGGCACTTTGGTTATACACCTCATGGATGTGCTTCTTTTGAGAATCTGAGAGCTCTCCAAAARGAAGAATCTCAAAGAAAAGGAACTAAGACTTCCAAGGACTCGCCTTGTTGGGCTTGTTGAAGACAGTCACCTTTCCCTTCGCATGCTCAATCTTGAACCAACCCCATTTACATCTGGGGTTTCGACTAAGCTGATGGATGTCAACGAAGACATTGACCGATGGCGCCTAGTTCTTCACAGCACATACCACCAAGTAATTCAGAATATGCAAAAAGGAATTAGGGGTCAGCTGACAGATGCCGATCCCATAGAAACGAAGAACTTTGCCATAAAATTTGTTTAGTGGAGGACGAACCCCATAGTCGAGCACCTCCAAGTAAAGGGGGTGGTAGCCATATGGGCAGTCCAAGATCGTCTCTCCGACATCTGGGACGACGAACTTCTGTCGAGGAGGAATAAGGAAATCATGTCGAAGAGTGGTGGCTAACCAAGTTAGCTTCTCGTGGACGGAGGGGGATATTCTAACATTATCAGGAGCTTCCTTACCCTTCGCCACATATAACTCTACTTTCTTGGAAGGCTCCTGTGTTGACGTAGATGGACGAATGTCCTCTTCCGACGAGTCCTCACTATCACTTGAAGACGTCTCGTCGTCAGAATTGTCACTAGATGACTCGTCTCCATAGGACAATGAGCCATCTTCGGTGGACCTCTCGTCATTCMCCTTGGAAGGTCCAGCACCTTCTTCCATCGACTGATCTTCCTCATCACTTGAAGAAGAAGACACGGTCTGTCTGAAAGGACCCCTTGGTGCATTCTCGTCATCCTCCAGATTCTCGGACAAGTGAGGCTGTCTCGACGTTTCAGGAGGAGGGACATCCTGATCATTATCGCAAGGAATCAGCTCGGAAGGCGAGACTGATATGGTTATATGTTCTCCGYAAGGGAGTCGTCTTGTTTGCTTCGTTCTTGCCATTTTGAGATTCATAATCTGTGTGGCAAGAACGACGAGAGACAGTCAATAAAGGTGTTCCTTGGTCTCGATGTTGGCCTGGGTTCGATGGTACCCCTAACACCCATCTTAAAGGGCATCACTCTTTCGATGGGTAACACATTAAGGCAAAGAAAAATAAAAGCAAAACGAGAGAAAAAAATTACCTGATGAAAGCAAGTTGATTCGTCGTCTAACAGGAACTTCTCGACAGTTGGAAAGAATGTGAAAACTTGAACGTCGAAAGCAAGGTTGTAAATAAGTAAATTCTAGAGAGAGAAAGAAGAGAGAAGGCAGAGCAAATGTGATAAATGAGGATTTTCTCTCTCCTCCAAAAGCTTATATAGGTGGGTAAAAACTTTTCACCTACCCACCAGTCATCCAAGGTGAATCAACCGGTGATACCAGGTTCTAAACCGTATATCACCCATTCAATTTTTCCCGCCGAAATGCTCCCAAATCGAGTCAACCTTGGGTTGACTCAATTCGAGGGGCAAATGATGTGGCATCCTAGTTGGATGCCACTTGGACATTACTTGGGTGACGTGGAGCCCTTAGAAAAGGCCACGTAAGCATACTTATAGGGATGACTTGTATCCCTTCGAATCATGCCACGTGTACAGTCATCTGGTAAAAGAATAATTAAGCTGATTTATGATGGAGGCTATTGAGGGAAGTAACCCTAAAAAAGAGAAACCCTAGTAACCTTAAATGGGCCTCATATGGTAAATAAAATCCAGCCCACTGTTCAGGGGAACAGTATAAATACCTCTTTTATTGCACTGTTCCCAATTTACGTCACTTCCACCTTTCACATCAATCAATTCTCTGACATTACTTTCACCAAAAAGGGAGATTCTCTGATCCCACCTCATTTACTCTTTTTCCTCCTTTACACATTGTCTGACTTAGGCATTGGAGGGGGGATAATCGATAGATTATCTCCTTTGTTTCAGGTTGGACGAGAGCACTGAAGTCAAGAGCCATCTTCGTCCAGAGCCTGTCCAAGTCGAGAGCATCCTTGTCCAAAGGTCCATAAGTCGAGAGCAGTTCCGGTTCCCCAACCTCTCGGCGTTCCATCACAAGTCTCTCACCATTCCACATCAGGCATGACTAGGGAGAGCCTAATCACCCCTCGAGTATTCCACCTCATTCTACACGTTACTCTTGTAACAACATGCATTAACAATTATTGTCATGAACTATTGAAAGAATTAGAATGAAGCTTGTAATGTAGATGATCTAATGATCATCAATCAGAGAAGCACAATAGAATAAGAACAATGAACAAGTTCTTCAGAATAACAGAGAGAAAATTTAAATAAAACTTTGAGACATTTTATTGTGTTATGGTTCAAAATATATTGGTTAACTTCTGTTGACCAATGCTTGATTTTTTACGAATATGAAGATCACCTTTTGATAGCACTCGTCTGCATCAAACAAAATGGGAGAAAGAAAATGAGTCTAGAGATGGCCCAATGATACCGTCAGTTGTCAGTCTAACAAGCGAGCCCACTAAGAGAATAATTCGAAGGAGAGTAGGAATTCATATATATTCATAAGAGCGCCAATAAATGCTAATGATGAAGTACGCCCAGATCACTCCCACGATCTCTCCATAAGGTACTAAAAATAGAGGACGGCGGCCAAGAAGAAGGAAAAACAACACATCAACAACAACTACTACATTTCTTCTTCGATTTTACTGCTTTCCTTAGTTAACACTTGGTTTACAATCAACTTTAGTTTAGAGAGATATTAGTCTTTCGTGTAGTCTACCATGTATATTAGACAGATCTTTCATTTCAATTGTGTAATCATGGAGGTAATTACTCTTCTTGTATGCACATTGTAGTCTAACTATATGACAGGCTTTGTCGCGTACTATCAAAATAACCTATTAAAATAACTAATATGTAGACTAGTGGTAACGGAAGGCGCAAAATCACTAACACAGAGACAATAAAGTAAAACATCCTAGAAGCTTAATTAGAGGGTTTTGATTGAGTTTATTTTAAGCTACAACTAATAAAGCAATGATTAAATAAAAATACAACTTATAATAAACTAAGATCTAGCGGTATATTCGATAAAGCAAACAAATCACCAAATGGATCAACAATATGCAATAAATGAAGGACAGTCGAATATGATATATATTTCCGTGCGAATCGAAATGAACCAGCAAGAAAAGTACCCTAAAGAGGCCTAGGACTGTATTCTGCGGAGTCTACATGGACGATCTCGTTCATAATACTTATGACGACGAAGATTTGATGAGAGTATCGGAATGTGGGCTAGATCTAGAACCCGGACAATCAATCACTAGGCAAAGAGTCGGCAACTAACTCTGAAGAGATTGAATAATCTGAAGTATAGATCAAATAGGAATTCGATAAATTGCCAAAAGTATGGGAATTGAATCAAACCAACATCTAATATATGTCATAGATGCCCAATGGCCTAGAAAGGATTTACTCAAATCATAATGCCAATTAAATATAATAAAAGCAATTGAGAAAACATATTAGTCTATAGAAAAGAATAAAGGCGTTTAGAGATTAGAAATAATACCAGATCGCAATAATTGAAAGAACTAATCGATGAACTATTGAATAATTGAATAAAACTAAATATATGGTTTTTTATGAGAGAAAAAAGTAATTCTAAAACTAAACTAAATCTAATAATTAAAGTCCCTCAGGATCTCCTCTTTGAAATACTACTAATTCTTAAGATAGATGCTTGCTAAAAAATATAATTATTATCCTTGTGATAAAAGCCCAAAAGAAATGAATTAAAATTGGTAAAATCGAGCCTGAACGATCGGTTCAGAATAAAGCGGCAGGATTCGCTGGAGCTGATCCTTCGAACTGTCATAGTCTCCAGCTCTGGTAGTCCAAAATTAGGCTATGAGCTATTGCTATCGAAGTCTAGTTTCAATGCAATTAGAAATCACACCAATCCGACATACGAACGTGATTTAATGACAAAGAGTGAGTATATGTCAAAATGATGGCTTCGATCAGATCATTTTTTCGCGTAGCTCCACCCTAGCTCCTCCCCTACTTCTCTCTAGGCTTCCGTAGTGGCTTGCAAATGATCCAAATCAATGAAAGCAACCTAAAACTCATTCAAACACTAAACAAACACATTAGTAGCAAAGAGGGCCATAACGAGGCCAAAAACCATGCAAAATAGCAAGAGAATGGGGAGAAAAACTATATATCAATACAATACATCACTATATCGGTTACTTTTATTGGAAGGCTTTTTTATTTTTTATCAAACATGTTTGTCCTAAACTTTAGTCTTATTCCATACTCTACATAATCTTCAAAGATAACTACCTTCTTCTAGCCTTTGACTACTTTCATAGGAGCCTTTTACGTTAGCGAGGTTATCCATTATAAAATATTGAGGGTTTGACTTGTTGGTGAAGTAAAAAATCACCTCAACATATTGATATGTAATTGAATGAGAAATTACATTAGGAATACATGTGTATATAATGCCTGAATACATGATAAGTCTAACCAACTAACAATGATTAGTCAAAATAGAAAATAACTAACTGATAACTTCAACTAAATAACTCTCTAACAAACTTTTGCTTAGTTGTCATGTTTGATTATGATCACCGAGATGACCAATAACCCCCCCCCCCCTCCCCTCTCAAGCTAGCTAGGAGTATGCAGAAAGATCATTCTTATATTGGACATTAGTTGCTTGGAATAAGGGGAAGAAAGAGCCTTTGTAAATAAATCTGCTAGTTGTGACTTTGTTGGCAAATAAGCTAATTGAATTAACCCTTTCAAAACTTTGTCTCTGGTGAAGTGGCAATCCATTTCAATGTGTTTTGTCTTGTCATGAAGTACATGATTCTTTGCTATGTACATAGCTTATTGATTATCACAAACTAGTTTTAGATTTTGAATTCCAAGTTCCTCAAGTAATTTGACCAACCAGGTGAGCTCACTTGCAGCTGAGGCCATGGCCCTATACTCTGATTCAGAAGATGATCTTGAGACTATTGTTTGATTCTTACTCTTCCATGATATTGGGGACTTGCCTAGAAGAGCAAGATACCTTGTGATTGATCTTCTAGGATTGAGACATACAGGCCAATCAGCATCAGAAAAGGCTTGTAGCACTAGTTTTGATTCTCCATTTAAAAGCATTCCTTGTCTCTTGGTACCTTGTACATACTGTATTACATGTTTAGAGCATGTAAATGATGGTCTCTTTGGTTTTGCATGAATTGGCTAAGGGATTGTACTACAAAGCTAAAATCAGGTCTAATATTGGTTAAAATTTGAACTTTCCAACAATGGACCTGTAATGCTCTGGATTTAGAATGAGAGTGCCTTGATCTGCATGAAGTTTCAAGTATATAAGAAAGGGTGTTGAAGAAGTTTTGCTCAGATCAAAACTTGAAAATTGAAGTAAGTCTTTTATGAATTTTGTTTGTGTAAGAATCAACCCATTGATTGTCTTTGTAATTTCCATTTTTATATCTTTTATACTGAAAGTGGTATCCAGGTGATCCTTCAAATCAGACATTTCTCTTGAATCAGTATCAGTAAGCACTATATCATCCACAAATACATCCACAGCTGTGATGTTCAGTTCATATTTCTTGATGAACTAGGAGTAGTTTCACTTTGATTAAGTGATGACACCCTTTGCAAAGAGAGTTTCTAATAATTTTGCATACCATTGTCTTGAAGCTTGTTTTAAACCATACAAAGACTTCTTCAATTTATTACATACTTTTTTGTTCAAGATTAGAAACTCAACCTTCATTAGGATCTTCTAAGGAGTAAGTCACTCCTTTAGGCACTATATCATCAACTAAATAAGGTTTAAGTCGTTGACCATTTACCTTGAAAATTTCAGAATTGCCCTGTATATCAACTGAACCATAAGGATAAACTTTCACGACAGTAAAAGGTCCAAACCATCTAGAGCGTAASTTTCCTGGAAATAATTMAAGTRTTGAATTAAAKAGTAGCACTTGTTGTCCTACTTCGAATTCCTTATGGTTTATATGCTTGTCATGCCAAAGTTTTGTCTTTTCTTTATATATTTTCGAATTCTCATAAGCATCTAACCTAAATTCTTCTAATTCACTTAATTGCAAAAGTCTATTAGCTACAGCAGCCCTAAGATCCATATTCAATTCTCRAATAGCCCAATAAGCTTTATGTTCTATTTCGACAGGCAAGTGACAAGATTTACCATAAACTAACCTATAAGGAGACATGCCTAATGGAGTCTTAAAAGCTGTCCTATATGCCCACAAAGAATCATCAATCTTATTGGTCCAATCTTTCCTAGAACTATTGACYGTTTTCTCCAAAATTTTCTTTAGCTCTCTATTAGCAAGTTCTACTTGACCATTAGTTTGGGGATGATAAGCCAATGCTACCTTATGTTTTTACGCCCATATTTCCTCAAAAAGACTATCTAGTGGCTATACAAAGATGAAGAGCTCCGTCCTGTGGGATTAATCAAGACTCTAGAGTACACAAACTTCGAGAAAAGAATATTTTTCTTGGAGGGGAAGATATTTCATAGACAAATTGTTTAACATCCATCATTTGAGTAGGTTAGCTTTCAACCCATTAGAACATAATCAACTGGCCACTAGAATGTTAATTATTGTCTTTAACAAGATTGAAGGGAAAGGACCATAAAAATCTATCCCAACATCAACAATTAACTGTCAAGATACCTAATATTCAAAGGCATTTCATTTTTCTTTTCGAAATATTTACTACTATTGGCATCTATCACACTTACTAAAAACATCTCTAGCATCTTTATACATAGTAGGCCAATAAAACTAGATTGCCAAACACTTAGCTACTATTTTATTTGTACTAAGTGACCACCACATTCTAATGTGTGCAATGTTTCAATATTCATATATATCCTCAGGCACACATTCTAATACTACCATACAACAAAAATTTATATAACAATGGTTCCTCCAAAAAATGTTTAAGCATCCAAAAGAATTTTTTTTCTAATGATAAGTTAACTTACGGGGTGTAATATTACTTCAACACGAGAAATTTACTAAATCAGCATACCAAGGAATATATTTGCCGAGGCTAACAAAACGTTCATACAGGGAACGTGTCATTTATAGGAATCAGAATTTGTTGCCATTTTAATATGATAAATGATCAGCTACTGGATTTCTCAAATGCTTTTCTATCTTTTAATTTTAATAAATTCTTCCAATAAAAGAATCAACGTATAAGTTAAGTTAGCATCCTTTTAATTTAACAGTATTTCAGGTTGAAGTGATCTGTATAAACAATTTACTTTAGAACCTACAAGAATAGGATCTAAATTTATCCATAGCAAATAATACATAAGTAATTCTTTTTTAGTAGTTGCATAGTTTAATTGTGCATCATTAAGCATTTTACTAGCATAAGAAATACATGTGACTTTTTATCTTTTCTTTGTCCTAAAACAGCACCAAGAGCATATCACTAGCGTACAACATTAATCAAAAGGCAAATTCCCAGTCAGGAAATACTCAATGGGGGCTGAAATTAATTTGTTTTAATTTATTAAAAGCATTCAAACATTCAGAATTGAAATCAAAAAGAGCATCTTTATTTAGTAATCACACAAGGTTTTAGAAATTTTAGAAAAATTTTAATAAAACGTTATAAATACCTGCTGACTAAAAACTTCTTATTCCTTTAAATTAATAGGAGGTGGTGTTTTTTTAATGACTTCTATTTTTGCACGATCAACTTCAATACCTTTTTGGCAGATTTTTATGCCTAATACTATACTTCTTGTACCATAAAGTGACATTTTTTCCCAATTTAATACCAAATTAGTTTCCTCACAACGTTAGCATATATAGAGAAGATTATCAAACAATTAACAAAGATGATCCAAATAGAAAATCATCCATAACACTTCCATAATCTTCTCTATATATTAGAAAATATTTCCATCATACAACGTTGAAAAGTAGCAGGAGCATTGCATAAACCAAAAGGCATTCGACGAAAAGCAAAAGTTCCATATGGACAAGTAAAAGTAGTCTTCTCCTGATCACTAGGAGCAACAGGTATTTAATTAAAACCAGAATATCCATCAAGAAAGCAATAATATTCGTGTCCAGCGACTCTTTCTAATATTTGGTCCAAAAAAGGCAATGGAAAATGATCTTTACGAGTCACGCTATTGAGCTTCCTATAATCAATACCAACTCTCCAACCAGTTACTGTTCTAGTAGGTATTAGCTCATTATTTTCATTAGGCACAACAGTCAATCCACCTTTTTTAGGTACCACTTGTACAGGACTAATCCAAGGACTATCAAAAATAGGATATATTACTCTAGCGTCTAACCATTAAATAATTTCTTTCCTAACTACTTCTTGCATATTAGGATTTAATCCTCTTTGATTTTGAACAACAGGTTTATAATTATCCTCCATTAAAATTTTATGCATGCAAAAAGATGGGTTAATCCCATTAAGATCAGAAATTGTCCAACCAATTGCTTTCTTATTTTCCCTTAACACACCCAATAACTTATCTAATTGATCATTAGTTAGTGAAGCATTCACAATCACAGGTAGAGTATCATTTTAACCAAGAAATGCATATTTTAGATGTGATGGRAATGGTTTTAACTCTAAAGTTGGTGCTTCCACACTAGGAGGAAGAGGATTACCTTTTTCGAGCTTTTAAAACCAATTACCTCTTTTCTTCCACGGAGGYCATGCCTCTAAAGCATTCACCATATTCACAACTTCAACATTTTCATTATTTATGCTTGTACCTGCACTTGTTAGGCATACTTCAAGAGTATCTTTGGAAGTAATTTRATMAAAAAATTCCTTATTCAAATTATCAARAACATCAACTCTAAACACAWGATCAGTGAAAGAAGGGTATTTAGAAGCATGAGATAAATTAAATTCAACTTTTTCTTCGCCAATTTTAAAGGTAAGTTTTCCATTTTTAACATCAATTATYGCACCTGCAGTAGCTAAAAATGGTCTTCCTAATATAATAGGTACATCAATATCCTCATCCATATCAAGAACAATAAAATCAACAGGAATAATGAATTTATCAAGTTTCATTAAAACATTTTCCAACACTCCTAAAGGWTATTTAATAGATCTATCAGCAAGTTGTAATGACACAGTAGTAGGTTTTAAATCATTTAATCCTAACTTCTTGCAAATKGACAATGGKATAAGTYATACGCTTGCACCTAAGTCACATAAAGCTTTAGAAAAATTAACATCACCAATAGTGCAAGGAATAGAAAAACTTCCTGGATCTTTTAGTTTAGGAGGAAGCTTTTTCTGAATGACAGCACTATACTCCTTACTCAAAGCAATAGTCTCATAATCTTCTAATTTCCTCTTTTTAGACATGATTTCTTTAAGAAACTTAGAATAAGAGGGGATTTGCATCATAGCAACAGCAAAAGGAATATTAATATGCAATTGTTTAAACATTTTAAGAAATTTCTCAAATTGATTATCAATATTATGCTGCTAAAGTCTTTGAGGAAAAGGAACAGGAGGTACATAAGGCTTAACAGGAGAAGGAGTAGGTTCATTTTCTTCAACTTCTTTTTCAATTTCATTGTTGACATCTTCATTTACTACTTCATTAGCCTTAGTTTGATCAATCACCTCATCTAATTTTTTACCACTTCTTAAAGTGACAACTTTACATTGTTCTTTAGGATTAACCTCTGTATTACTAGGCAAACATCCTTGACTTCTAGRATTAATTGCATTAGCTAATTGATCAACTTTATTTTCTAATTTATTAATCCTTTCAGAAGTAGTATTAGCAAGTTTTTCAAKAGCTAATTCCCTTGTAGGTTTAGTCTCTTGTTATGGTTGTCTTTGAGGAAAACCAGGTGGATTTTGTGGTCTAAAATTATTATTAATATTTTGATTTCCTTGATCTTTCCAAGAAAAGTTAGGGTGATTTCTCTATCCAGGATTTTAAGTATTAGAGTATGGGTCATTTTCACTACAAAAAAAAGTCTATATAGCGACGGATTTTTAGGGACGGATTTTCATCCGTTTCTAAATTAGCGACGAAAATTTTATAATCCGTCACTAAACATATGTAGCGAAGGAAATTCAAATTCCGTCCCTAATTTAGGAACGGATTTGAAATTTTCGTCCCTAAATTAGGGACGGAATAATAATCCGTCCCTAATTAAGGGACGGAATTTATATTTCCGTRGCAGATTTATTTTACCAGATTGTACAGCAGGTCATGCGATAAAATAATAAAATGAATTAGGGACGAATCTTTTTAATTCCGTCGTTACTTGCTTTGTTTAAAATTGGGCCTTTGGAACTTGTAAGTTGTAACCCTATCATACTCACAATCACTACATCCGTTTTCCTTATTTTCTTTCTCTCTTTATCTTTTCATTTCTCATCCCTCTTTCTGCTCTCTTCTTGTCTCCTTTTTTTWAAAAAAAAATAATAATAATTTTGATTCAACATTACAAATTTCTCATAATAAATAGAAAACACAAATGAAAAACTCTACATCAAGGAAGAAGACATTGAAAGGTTGGTATTTTGGTATAATTTTGGTTGTGGTTTCATGTTTTGAAGTTTTGGATTATTTCAATTTTCAGTTATCAATTCTGGATATGTGATTTTGTATTTCAATTTAAGTTGTGGGGGCTTCATTTTTCATTCTTCTAAATAGTTTTTTAGGTTCTTGTTTCGTTTTTCATTGTCAAAGTTTTGGGGTATTGTTCACTTTTCTGAATCTTTAATTTCTTATTTCATTTTGTTGTGCTTTCATTTTTTGATCTTTAAAATTATTTTTCATTTATTTACAATCGATTTCTAATTATTTTTTTCCCACAATTTTCAGGTGAAATAATGATAGTTATATAAAATTGATGATTTGTTCAAAGATCAAGAATAATGATGATGATGCTTGTTGATGATGATGCACGAAATCAAGGAAGGAAAAGGGTAACTGATGAAGTGATGTGTTTGTTGTGGGTAGTGGGTAGTTTTTAGGATTTGTATTTTTCTTTTAATTTCTTTATTTGTTTTCTACTGGTAGAAAATTGTATATTGATATTGCTAGTCAATTGTATTTTTAGGAGAATTTTTTTATGATATAATAACTTAATTATCATACTTATGAGTAGTTCATTCCTTTTTTTCGCAGCAGAGTAGTTCATTCCTACGACTAATAGCTTTTGTTATTGCGATAGATTAAAGAAATCAGCAACTTTGAAGTTGTTGAATTCTTTTTTTTATTTTTTTTATTTATCAATTAGCGACGGATTCAATTTTTTCCGTCCCAAAATTTAGAGACGGATTCAGTTTTCCGTCTCTAAATTTAGGGACGGATTCAGTTTTTCGTCCCTAGATTTTATTTTCCGTTCCTAAAAAAATTATACAGTACTAGAAACGGATAAAATATCCGACCCTAAATTAGGGACAGATTAATTTATTTCCCTCGCTAAGTTGAATTAGCGACGGATTTGATCTATTTTGGGACGGATTTGATCCGTCACTAAATTGACTTTTTTTGTAGTGTTTGTGAATGATTATAATTAGAAACAAATTGTGCCTGTTCAATATTAGTGCATTCACCATTTAAATGTGCACCCCCACACCAATTACATGCCATATCAACATTAGAAACTTGGCTAACATTATTCATTTTAC
>SNQN01000688.1:89109-121237 GCA_008642245.1 Bassia scoparia
ATCAACATTAGAAACTTGGCTAACATTATTCATTTTACTGAAAATTTTAACTAAGTTGTCAACTTTAGCATTTAACATGTTTATACCATCCAAATCATACATTCCCGGATTCTTTTTAGGTATTGACCTTTCACTAGAACAACCATAATTAATAAAAGCCATTTCTTCTAATAATTTATTAGCTTCTTTGGTCGTTTTACCCATTAAAGCACCACCTGCAGCAGCATCAATAGTGATTCTAATAGAATGATTTAAGCCATTATAAAAGGTTTGAATTAGTAGCCAATCTGGTATACCATGATGAGGACATTGACGTTGTAATTCTTTAAATCTTTCTCATGCCTCATATAATGATTCTCCATCAGATTGAATAAAATTAGTAATATCATTACGTAATTTAGCAGTTTTACCAGGTGGAAAATAMTTATTAAGAAAGGCTTGAGATAAAGCATTCCAAGTAGTAAAAGAATTAGCCGCATTAGAATTCAACCATTTTTTAGCTTTATCTTTTAGTGAAAATGGAAATAACCTTAATTTAATAGCTTCATCATTTACTCCATTAATTTTAATCGTATCACATTTTTRAAGAAAATTAGCTAAATGTTCATTAGGATCTTCACTAGGAAAACCGCTAAATTGATCTTATTGAACAATATTAATTAAAGCAGGCTTAAGCTCAAAATTATTGGCATTAACAGAAGGTCTTACGATACTTGACGAAGTTGCCCCAGCATTGGGCATTGCGTAGTCACGCAAGATACGAGCGGGTCATGTTGCTCTTCTCCCATCTCTTCAAAATCTGAAAATAAGAGCTCCAAATTCCAATCTAACAATGTGTGTTGTTCTTCGAACCTCTTCTTTTTCCGTATAGAGGCGAGCTTTCGTTCAATTTCTGGATTAAAGTTTATAAACGGATTATTATTACGTGGCATAAACTAATAAAAACAAAACTAATAATAAAATAATAATAATAAATAAAGACTAAGGTTACGTGAAAAACAAAATAAAATAAATGACACAAACTAAACCAAACACGTAAGTAATGAAAAATTAAAATTAAAATAATAAAAAAAAACTAAAACAAAAAGTAAAAACAAAGATACTATGACACTAACAAACACGAAGTAACTCGTAAACCAGTAACGACTTGAATATGAGAAAAATTAAAATAATAAATAAAAAACAAAAATATATGTCTAAAGTAATATCTAAATCTCTTTATATGATATTGACTAATTGCCTCCCCGGCAACGACGCCAAAAACTTAGTCACCCTATATTTACAGTAATTGACTCGTACACTTGCGGTAGGTTTAGACACGATCAATATGCTTATAAATTCTTCCATGGAATCCTAATAAAGGAAAGCATTGTTGATATCCAACTGAAAAATGGACCAATTATTGTGAGAAGCTAATGAAAGAATACATCTTAAATTCGAACTCATAATGCTTTAAACATGCCACCATATAGAAAAAATTTATGCATTTTACGAAATCGAATGCAAACAAACTATATTGCCACCATATAGAAAAATTATGCAAGTTATATGAACTCAAATGAAAACAAACTATACTTCCACCATACAGATTATACTACCTTGAAAATTGTTGAAACACAAGATTTAAACGAATAATTAGGGTTCATGACAAACACAATTGTGACTTAATTAATTGGATACACAAAGTACAATTGAAATTAGGGAAAATAACTATAGTACTTTCATTAAAATCTCAAATGAATTACATAAACATATACTAGATTCAATTACATCAAATACCAGAACCAATTACACCCCTCATTTGAATAACATGATTTTAATAGTCTTTTTTACTTGGATGATAGAGTGGGTAATCTTGTGCATGCTAGGGATATTGCTGATTTTAGACACTATGTTGATTATTGTCATCTTAATGACATGAAGCATGTGGGCAGTAGTTTCTCTTGGACTAACAAGCAAAGTGGAGCTGATAGGGTTTTTGGAAGGATTGATAGATCCATGATTAATGATGATTGGTTTGTTCATTTTGAATTCTCTTATGTTTTTTATGGAGCAAAAAGTTGGTTAGATCACTGTCCTACTATCATCCATTTGGAGAAATGTGTTATTAGAAAGAGGAAGCCTTTAAATGTTTCAATATGTGGGGTGATCATGGGAGCTTTGATGATATAGTTTCAGCTGTTTGGAGAACTCATGTTCCTGGATTTGCTATGTACTCGGTGTGTCAAAAACTGAAGAAGCTAAAGCAGAAGTTTAGGGCCTTGAATAATACTAGTTATGTTAGTATTATCACTAAATTTCAAGTTCTTAAGCAGCAACTTACTGACATTCAGCAGCTCATTTAGTCTGATTATCGCAATCAGGATTATATATCTCAGGAAGTGAAGCTTGCACAAGAGTTCAGGTTTGTCAAGAGAGCATATTATTCTTATCTTCAGTAGAAGGCAAAAGTTAAATGGCTTCAAGTTGGTGATGATAACACAACATATTTTCATAGAAATCTAAAGCTTTAGCACTACAGACAGAGAGTGGTGGCAATCATAGATATGGGAGGGCACTGGTGTAATACTCCTGTTGAGATTTCTAAGGCATTTGTGGGTTATTATTCTCATCTTTTAGGCTCTGATGCAAGGGAGTTGAGGCCGGCCAATTCATTCAGATTTAACAGTTATTTTATRTTCTATATTCCTGGGGACAAGTCCCTAGGTCCATATGGCTATAACAGTTATTTTTTCAAGATAGCTTGGCATATTATTGGAGATGAATTTTGCTCTGCTGTGACTCATTTCTTTGCAAATGGTAAACTGCTGAAGTCTATTAAGTGTACTATTTTGGCCATGATTCCAAAGCTAGATCATCCTACCTCAATAGTGGATTTCAGACCTATTGCTTGATGTAATGTGATTTATAAGGCTATTACCAAGCTCATTTGTTCCAAGTTGGTGAAAGTGCTTCCTTTATTGATTGCTCAGAATCAAACTAGATTTGTTCCAGGGCGATATATTGTCCAAAATATTAGTATCTTGCAGGATGTGATTAGTATGTATGGAAGAAAATCTAGTCCCCCTATGTGCATTTTTAAAGTGGATATAAAAAAGCATATGACTCCGTCAGATGGAGCTTTTTACAGGATATGATGATAGCCTTGAACTTTCCTGTAGTTTTGTTTAGAGAGTTATGGCTAGTGTTACCTCTCCTTCCTTCTCTCTCTCTCTCTCTCTCTCTCTCTCTCTCTCTCTCTTTCTCTCTCTCCATTAATGGACAGTTAGAGGGTTTTTTCCAAGGGAAGTGTGGTCTTAGACAAGGTGATCCCATGTCACCTATGTTGTTTGTGCTCTGCATGGATTATTTGTCTCGAATTCTTTTTTTTGCTGGAAATTCTCAAGGGTTCCATTTTCACTCAAGATGTGCTTAATTGAAACTAAATCACTTGGTGTTTGCAGATGATTTAGTGATTTTCAGTAGAGGTGATTTTGAGTCTGTTAGCAGATTAGTAAGAGGTATGGCAACCTTTGCAGCTACTTCTGGTATCTCTGCTACTGCTGAAAAATCCAATGTTTATTTTTGCAATGTGGATGAGCAAGTGAAGGGTCAAATATTGTAGTTCTCTAGTTTTCAAGAAGACTCCTTTCCTTTTAGGTATTTGGGAATGGTTGTAAGCTCAAAGAAGTTAAACATTGATGACTGTTGTGCTTTGATTGATAAAATTGTTAAGAGAATTAGATTTTGGGGATGTAGGACTTTGAGTTATGCAGCTAGAACCCAACTGGTGAACTTAGTCTTGATGACCATGCATATATTGGTCCTCTATTATTGTTATTCCCAAGAAATTTATGAAGCGTGTTATGGATATTTGCAGGAACTTTCTGTGGGAGGGAAGGGTTGTTTACTCTAAAGCTCCACCTATTTCCTGGGACATTGTTTGTAGACCTAAGAAGGAAAGTGGTTTGGGTGTTCATGATTGCTTCTTATGGAACTTAGTTGCTATGGGGAAGCATATTTGGAATATTACTCAAAAGCAAGATAGTTTATGGGTTAAGTGGGTGCACCACCTCTATTTGAAAGGGAAAACTTGGAAGAGGTTTCATTGCTCTGCTAATGCTAGTTGGACTTGGAAACAGATATGGTAGGTTAAAAACTTGTTGAAACAGGGATAAGATGGTGATAAATGGAAGGCTYATGTTGTTGGGTATATAATTGCAAGTGGTTATGATTGGCTTCGAACTCATAATGATTTGGTTGTTTGGAGGAATTMGGTGTGGATCGGAACAGAGCTAATATTSCCATACATAGCTTCAATTGTTGGATAATGTTATGGGGGAAGAGTCAGGGTTAGAGCTTGATTATTTGAGCTGAAATTGGTTCAGAGTGCTTTATGTCGCTTGTGTAATGAGGTTGTTGAGACAATTCGGCATCTGTATTTTAGCTGCAAGTACAGCTCTTCTTGCTGTCAGTTGCTAGAAGCTAAGATGCAGTCTTCTTATTCTCCTGAGTCTTTGGCTGATTTAGTTTCCAAAATTCAAAGTACTAAAGGAAGGGTCAAAAGGAAGATGGTTTGGTACTTCTTTGCTGCCCTTGTGTATCACATTTGGAGACAAAGGAATCAAGTGGTTTGGAACTCTCAACTGCAACATCCTTCTAATGTGGTTGATGCTCTATGTAGAGAAGTCTACCATAGGTGTAGCTTTGTATTATCTAGAAAAATTCCTGCTTGTAATTTGGCCTAGTTAAAGTCTTTGTTGCTTGGTTGTTAATTCCTTTGCTGTAGTAGCTTGGCTTGGCTCCTTGCCCCTTTTGCTGGTGGCAGGTTGCTCTTTCTTGTTGCTTTGCTTTGGTTTTGATTTTTGTTGGTTCCGGTAACCATTGTACTTGTTTTGTGTGGTTTGTGTTAATAAAATTTCCTTTTACCTTTTCCCAAAAAAAAAATGATAATCATAACAAATAAAACCACGAAAATCAACTTCGTCACTTTCTTCATATATTTGGACAAAGCTTCAACCTCATGCTTCAACTCACCAACACCAGGAATTGGAGTAGACTCATATTCAGTAACATCATCTTCATAACTATATCTCTAATATATAAGGGAATGGGGGAAGAAGATGGTGTCCCCCTCTTAAAAATCTTTTATACCCTTAATGAATTTTGAAAAAACATATAAATTAATGTGTCTAAATTACCCTTTTGCTTATTATGTGATCAAAAATGAAAATTGCATTTATTATGTAACTTAATTAGTGAAAGCTTTAAACAATGAATTGAAGCAATAATGGGGTTTTTTTTTTAATTTCAAGTCATATTAAAAAAAACAGTTACAATTCAATAAAATTGTATTGCTAATTAGCTATAAACATTTTATTTTGATACATACTTTATAATATTTTTAATGATGAAAGACAACTTTCATAAGCTTAAGCACGCATCACGTGCACATAAAAACTAGTAATAATATTACTAAAGCAATCCCCACCCTTCCATTTTTCCCTCCCAAATTTCCCTCTCAAACACCTTTTAATTAATGATTGTATAAAAAATGTAAAAATAATTAATGAATATAGATTAATAAATGTGCTCTGAAAATAAAATATAAACATTTAGTAGTTGATACATAACTATTAAAAAAACAATCACAATCAAAACCTATAACTATTAAAAAAAATTAATCACAATCAAAACCTACTTTTTAGATATATATTTACATTTTAAATAGATCAAAGTTTCGATTTACATAAAAGTAATTCATAATTCATTTACAAACCGTGCTTTTGCTTGGGGCTTATCTAGTACACAATCAAAGTAACCACAACCACCATTGCGACATTTGTAATAGGGCATCCGCGGATTTCGATCGGTCTGAGTGAAACGAACTTGGCCTCAACAAATTTTGGGGGTTGACATTCACAATACTTCATCTTGACATAGGAATTTTTAGTTTTAAAATTTAATAGACATAGGGTAGGTTAGTAATATCATAAATATGAATTAATTAAATTAGATTAGTAACTAATTGGCTAACACCTTAATTGCCCACTGTATGAAATAACAAAAAACACGATGCCACGGTGTGAATTTAAAAAAGTTACTAAGTCAACGCGTGGATTTCGCAAAAATTCAAGGCCACTATGTGAAATTTCCCTAACGTTTTTTAATCCAAAATTTGATCAATATACATACCAAGGAGGAGTTGTTCTCCAAAGTCCTAAGTCAACAACTCATTGATGAGTGAGCATGCATCAGCCAACCATGGTTAACAACAAACCACGTAACAAAACAATACTAGTCGGAGTAGAAAATGAGTAATTTAGAGGGTGAACCGTGAGATGAGAAAATGGAAAACACACGAGATATGAGAAAAACTCCAATATCGAAAAGGGTGAAATTAAGGGACAGTTAAAATAAAATTTGATGAGAAGAAAGGCAAAATGGTAAATAAAGAGAAAAGCAGGCAATTGATGGTCAAACTTTGGATGAAAGGAACATCAAACAGCCCGATCCTCTAAACGCCGCAACATACTCTACCGGTTTCTTAAGATGACGTCACCCACACGTGAACCCATTATTGTTGACCACCTCTCTCTCACATGTGGGGTTTCCACTCTCACGTGCGGCTACTCTGATTTTTTCCTATAGAATGTGTTTTCTTTTCCTCCATTAAATTAATTCAATTAAAACCATCCTTTTATTTTTAATGTTTTATTTCCTATTTGAAACTAAGTAAGATGGAATGAACTTCAGTGCTTACAAATTCAAAAAACATGGCGGATGAACTTCATTGCCTACAAATTCAACCATCCTTTTATTTTTAATGTTTTATTTTGTATTTGGAACTAAGTAAGAGACCCATTCCCACGATTCAGACTCTYTCACATCAATTTTTACCTACTTTTTAACTATTCAAATTCATACAAGTTTTTACACTTTATCCTTAAAACTCTATTCCAGACTCACTTAAAGTATCTCTAAACATTTTATAACCTATAAAATTATTAAAATATCTTGAAAAGCTCACTTAAAATTATCAAAATATTTAATATGTGGGGCCCACACGAGTCTCAATGTGAGTTTCATTTTCAAAGACTCACATTGAGACTCTCATAAGTTTTTATGCACATCAATGGGTGAGACTACAATWGACCTCTAGATGTACTGATCAATCCGAGAACAAATACATTAAAGTATAAAGGAGAAAAACTTAAGGTCTAAAAAATCATTCAATTGAAAGCTTACAAGCACCTTGTGTATGTGAAAGATTACTAATACATTTTGTGTTTGTGTAGTCTTACGGAGTATAAAATGCTGTGTTTGGCTTGCATAGCACAATTTTCGACTTCTTCCTTGTAACAAATAAAAAAATAAGGTTTGCTTTGCTTTGCTTTCATTACTCTCCTTGACCTTGTGTTTGGAGCTACCCCTAATTTTGCTCTACGAAATGCTGCAATCCCGATGTGTTAATTAATACCATAATTAAGTTAGCAAATGAGCATCATTTGGTGCTATCACTTTCTACTAAGGACAAAATTATATATAATCGGTTTTGAGAAGGTAACTACTTAACCCTAAACACCGCATATGCATATTTTAAACTTATTTAGCAAAAGTTATCAATTAATTGTTGGTGCAGTGGTGATTGGGATTGCACTTGGTAGTGAGAATCCGTGTTTGATCCCCCACAACAACAATTAGGAAAGAACTGAAACCTAACCACCCAGAACTGATCCCCGAATCCGAATTAGTCCAAAGAGTGAACCGGYTGGTATAACAAAAAAAAAGAAACGTTTAGCAAATGTTACAAGTTCAGAAGAGTTTATGTAATAATGAGTTCTTCCTCAATGTTATAAGTTTTGTTTTGAATATTATATCACTATTATATAAGAGAAGGGGGGGAAGATGGTGTCCCCCCTATCAAAATACATAATCACTATTATATAAGAGAAGGGGGGAAGATGGTGTCCCCCCTATCAAAATACATAATTACCCTTAATGAAGGGTAATAAGGTACATGCATATGTTTTTCACTAAAAAAACAAATTAAAATTATATGCATAAATTATGTCAATTAATATTAAATTGATCAAATACGTTGACCCTTTCTAATATGGAAAAAAAGGTAATATCCACCTAAAAATTTCTATTATATAAGTGAAGGGGGGGAGGAAGATGGTGTCCCCCTTCAAAAACCCCAAAATACCCTTAATGAATTCATTATAAAAAAAATCACAAAAGAAAAAAAAAATTAAAACCCTTTCCATTTTCGATTTTGTCATATTAAAAAAAAAAAAGAAAAAAATGGGATATGCATTAAATATCATTAAGGATAATTTTAATCTCTATTGGAATACACATAAAATATCTATTTTACCCTTAATGGGATGTTTTGTACTCCGTACTTCGCAAGTTGTTTTATTTGTTGTGACCAATTGAAATAAAACTACATTGACTATGCAATGTAAATTTATTAATGAACGGTTTAAATCAATACCAATAAACATCACTTAAAAAATATGAAAAAATTGATTTTTTTTAAAACTTTATATTATTACTTATGGAAAATTATTAGAGGTCAAGTAGTAAACTTCATCACCTCTTATACTTCTCACAACATTATTTTAATTTGTAATAAGTAGCGCATTAATTATTACTTTTGAAAATTTAATTTTTAGAAATAGTAATTTTAATAATTTTGCACATTAATGCACACAATTCATTGCGTCAATTATATTAGAAATGGTATCTCRCCTTCACAAATACAATTCTACTKTTCTACAGAAACAATTTTACATATATCGGCAAAATCACCAATTAATAATATGCATATCATTTCAAAMAATAAAAAAATCTACYGAGTATTAATATGCATTAATTGACCAACAAAAATAAAAACAAAAAACTTATATGCATCAATTTGCCGAAACTAAAGAAATTCATTCTTAATCCAACCATCTCAATTTGACCGCCTAAATATTTAAATTTCCATAATATAAAGAGAACAAAAAATTGAATGCATGATAAATGAAAAATCATATGTTAACGAGAACTCGAATTTTAGCAAAAATGATTTTTTTTTAAAAAAAACTTTATATTACTTATGAAAAATTAGAGGCCAAGTAGTAAACTTCATCATCTCTTATACTTATCACAACACTATTTTAATTTMTAATACGTAGCGCATTAATTATTACAAAAAAAATAATTTTTTGTAATAGTAATTTTAATTTTGCACATTAATGTACACAATTCATTACGCCAATTATATTAGAAATGGTGTCTCCCCTTCACAAATACAATTCTACTCTTCTACATTAACAATTTTACATATATGGGCAAAATCACCAATTAATAATATGCATATCATTTCAAAGAATAAAAAAGATTCTACGGAGTATTAATTTGCATTAATTGACCAACAAAAATAAAAATCAAAAACATATATGCATCAATTTGCCCAAACTAAAGAAATTAATTCTTAATCCAATCAACTCATTTTGACCGCCTAAATATTTTAATTGCCATAAGATAAAGAGAACAAAAAATTGAATTCATGATAAATGAAAAATCATATGTTAATGAGAACTCGAATTTCAGCACATTATAAAAAGTTTGATTTTTCATATCATATTTCAATGAGGAAAAGAAAAGGAGAAAAKTAAAATTTTAAAGTGTTGCATAATTAAATATCCGTAATAAACACACTTAAAATGTRATAGAAATGTTAAGATTAAAATGTTCTCGCACACTTTGCACGCATAGCGTGCATAAAAAACTAATACTATATAAAGGGGCCCTTAATAGCATATCATTATTCATTTTAATTAAATTGGYAAATGGGTTTTTTTAAGTGAAGATAAGTTTTGAAAAGATTTTATTACTCCGTACTCCGTAAATTTAATGAGTTTAAATACTTGGTAAATGAATATAAGATGGAAAAAAGAAAAACTAACTCATACTTTGAATGTTTCCATTATGTTCTTTGCTCACTTGCTTGTTGGGCCAAAGCTAGGGTGTTGCAAACTTTGTTCGGATTCATCATAATAGATACGAGTAGCTTTTTTGCAGGTTATACGTTCGGATAATATTAAGTTTTGATAATTTTATTTAGTAGTATAACGCATACACACTTGGCTATAATAATTTCTTTTTCAAGTGTGTAATTGAGAATAATTTCCGAAAACAATTTCATTCCCTAATTAGTTATATTTATTGATTGAATTGTAATTGAGAATAATTTCTCTAAATAATTTAGTTCTCGGTTTGAGGGCCAAAAACTCACCATTAAACCATATATTGTTTCCTTTCCTATGGTCGTGCATGGAGCGCTAGCCCAGCTTGATAGTCAAGCTACACAAATTTGAAGAGAAATGAAAATGAAGTGGGGAAAAAAATAAAAATACACATCATGAGTCGAGATCAGGAGTTAATGATATCAAAAGGCATAAAAGGGATTATTGATGAGATTTTCTAGAATACGTAAAAGAATTTTAAAAGGATTTTAAAAAATGGCAAGAAAGTGATGTTGTAGAACATTGTACAATAACAATTAACAAGGTAGTTTAATATCTTAAATTGGAATAATTATATTTTTGAAGAAGATATGAAATGGTGTATTATTGATTAATTTGATTTCCTTGTTGTACAAGATATGATGTGTAATTGTGTTATGCATAGACTAAAACATGTGATGTTGCGTGACTACTGCCTACAAAACTAAGTAGGTGTTATGTCAGATTTGATTTTTCAAATTGAAGATTTGTTCTCACCACACGTGGCGACTATCTATTGGTTCTACATAATCTTAGCTTATTTCTCATCGTGTGAAATTCCCTAATTGTGAATATTAATATTAATTATTGAAATTTAAAAGTCAACTTAGATTTTGTTTAAGAATACTTTTGGCTATTTGGTTCAAACTTCAGATAATCCTACTAGTATATTATATTGTCAAAACATTTTCTCAATTTCACACGTGCGGTATTGTGTTTTTTTTGTTGTTGTAGTAAGCACCAATTTAATTTTATGAACGTATAGTTAATTTCCATTTGTACAATTTTATTTCATGTTAAGTATAACAATATATCTCCTAAAAACAGTATAACAACATATTAAAATAATCGATTCTTACATACAAACTTTCTTATCGGATAAAATACATTTGTTATCTTTTAACAAAACTTTAGTTTATTTTGGTACTCCTTCACATAATAATGGTATTCGATTTATGATATTAAAGATACTACGAACTTTGTATTCAATAAAGCCTAGACCTCTTTACGTCTGCTTATTCTCAATTCAATTCAGTTACATTCAATTTCTAAGTCRTAACCTTATTTTCTTTTTTCATACACATTTTTAAGTTGTCAAAACCCTTGATTATTTACGAACAATACAACAAAACTGTCAAATCAGACTAACGATGATCATCTCTGGACCACTTWTTTTTAGGGGGGTTATTTACTTATGTCACCTAGTTTGCATGGACAAAACTTGGTTAAAAATTCAATGAAAAGCAAAAAAATGAAGAAGAGAAAGGATGAAGATGGTATGCGAGGAACGTGGGCAACAAACGAAAGACATGAAGTTGAAATCGCAACTTCCAATGTGTCACCTTCTKTTTGGCCCATCACGGTCTTTCTGTGACTTACTTACCCTTTTTCTACTGCCACGCCTTTTCTTCCCTCCCTTCCTTTCTCTTTTACTGTTTTACCCCTTTTCCTCATTTCATTTTCTTCATTAATAACTGTTTGATTTTTTTACAGTAAAATACTCAGACTTTTTTGTCGTTTTGCTACACAACAACAACAACAACAACTAGTACAACAGCAATAATCTGTCTTTTCTACTCCTAGCAGCCAGAAAACAAATTTAGCCTATTGTTTAAAAAACAAAGCATTTTTGTTCTTCCTTCTTAAGCCTACAAAAATTCCTTGTTTTTTTTTTCCTGCTTAGCACTGAATTATATGCTCACTTTTTTGGTTTAATTGCTAATTCTTCATTGTCAATTAATACAGTATTTAGATATCTAACTGTTAGGTATACGATACTACTGATGTAATTATACTAGTGGGTTTTATGCAAATTCGGCAAAGGAGAAAATATATCTCCTCCATAAGTGAATGTTTACGACAAATTCGAGCGAGAAAAATTTCCTATGTCGCAAACATTCAGTTATTTACTCCCTAGGGAGTACTAATAAAGAGGGAGAGGGTGAGAGATTTTGTTCGTTTTGCCCTGTCAATTTGTTCAGCAGTAATATTGAACAGCATCACTGATAAATGACATGCTTGGCTTGCTAGTTGGCACAACCAACTGTACTAAGTCTCTTAACTTGTTCCTCGCAATCTCATCAAAACTTCATTGATTGATAAGTTACGAGAACAACTTATGTTGGGGTTTTGATTAAGACTAGGCAAACCGGGTTTATTCTAATATCAAGATATGATTACTTATGTTCGAATAACTTCCTATAAAATACGATAAGTTTTGATAAGTTCAGAAGTTTGGTCGAATCAAAATAAAACGAAACAAATCTAAATTTCAGCCACACAATATGAAAGAGGAAAAAACAGGATTACAAGAAGAGAAAGAAGGGGGGGAATGTGTTGTTAGAATGTAAACAAGTCTCTTAACTTGTTCCTCACAATTGTCAATCCCAAAATAATGGGAAGTCTAGCATGTAACAACCAACAATAATGAATATTTGTCCTAGGAGAAGTCCTGAGACATTCCATGTGGTGCTGTTACTGTCTATAAGACCAGTACTAACAAAAAGTGCATATGCAAAATCATTGCTATAATAGCAAACCATGACTAATGCAAGTTCTGAAATGACTTTCATCATTTACTAAAAGCATGAATGAAATAGAATCCCCAATCTTCAGTAAAATAAATGCGCCAATAAAAACAGATAAAATTTTCAGTAACATTCCTCAGCTAAATCATTAAATGTATCAGAGTTGCATAATCCTTGAGAAAGAAAGAGTAAGAAAAATTATAGGTAAGAAAAAAGTATGTGAAGATTTGACACTTAAAGGAGGACCAAAATCGGCTCAAACGCGTTCCTCTCCTCACATCTGCATCAATCACAAACGGGTCACCTAGAAACAACCATAACATCTACCTGTACAATTGCACTCGTGTTTATTTTTGCCTCTATGACGCCTCTATGCTCCTACGTTATCGCTGCTAGAGTCCATCAATATTGTCAACCTCCTTGCTCTTTTAGCAAATTCACTGCGCCGTGACAAAAGGGTAGTCCATAAGATGTTAGTTTTAGGATAGCTTACATCATATTTCATATATAGTCCTAAGAAATCAAATATTATGAAGAAGAGAAGGAAGCAACTGTCACCTGAATGGTTCATCTCCAACTTGCTTTGGTGAGCCAGCACCGTCTCGATAAACAACACGGTTAATCATGTCAGAACTCTCTATGCCAAACATGTTAGCCAGCCTACTGCAAAGCTCGTCGTAAGAATTCAGTAATGTGAGCTCAAGTGTACGGCCAACATCCTCGGATTGCATAAAAACCTTACAGTGACCAGTCTCCAGTTCTGAATCCATTTCTGCACGATTGTCCTTGAGCCATGGATGTCGTTCTGAAGAAGATCGATCCTGGTTAAGGGCTGACCCAGAACCATCAGAAACATTACCTGCTTTGTCAACATTCCCTTCTGAAGAACTATTACCTGTAGGAACCGGTGAGACTGTGTCACCTGAACGGCTTAGAGACATCTGTTGCTCTGTCAATATAGGTTTGCCAAAAAGCACAAAATGATGTGGCTTTGCTACATCAGATTTTTTAATTGAATGGTGTGAGCTTCCCATTGTTAGCAGGCAAGAAATGTTGTCACTGCTGCCTGGTTTTTGGAAACTTAAAGAACTCGACGGTCTATTGGGGAGTGTAGTAGTGGGATCAAGCGCTGGGAAGCCAGCTGGAAAAAGACCCGACTGTAATTTACTCATATGAAGATCGGACAGTGAAAGACCGAATTGAGCATGCCTGGCTCCCTGCATGCCAGCAGGAGAATTGTCGGGTAAACATCCGAAATGGTTGCTTGGCCCTAAGAAATTTCCGGGAAATGTGGGGACCGGAAGTTGGCCATCCATGGGAAAATCTGGGTGGTGAGGAAGCCTGAATTTCTTCCTGGGTGGTGAGAACGGAGACATATGAATGGCTGGCATATTAGAAACCAATTCCACCAACCATGGACTTACGCGTTTCACATTTTGAAGTAAATCTGGCTCATCCCATGTTACCTACAAAGGGTAGATCTAACTTGTCATACAAAAACAGAGAACATGATACTCAAACCATAAACGATTAAGAACAAGCAGAAGGATGGTGTTTCAAATACGTAATTGTGTGACAAAACTTAAAATGAACTCCTTTTTTCTCAAGGTAAGATGGAAAGTGGTAACGAGAATTTTCAAAGGTTAGCGAACGCCAAACTTGGTAAAATTGGGTGTTACAACTTACAAGGATGCAGATGAAAGTCAAACACTACGATCGCGAAGGATAAGTAGATATATGCTAAGATAATATGACAAAGATTGTCTGAATCCACAAGGCAACTTCAATTTGATAAGCAATCTCATTGCAAATGTGGTTTGCATGGCTGCTTCAGCTAGGTATCCAGTTTAATATTCCCAGAAAAACACACTAACCTGTCTGGGTACTAAACTAAGAGCTGGTTGTTGGTTCAGTCAATTATATAAAGTCAACAAAACACATACATCAACAACAAAACAATCCAGATATGCAAAATAAAACAATGACTTCCAGCTCGAACATGATGTAAAAGGGAATAATTTATCCACTAGGAATTCAAATTTCAACTTCAATGATCACCAACGACAATTGCTAGGACGTAGACCTCCAACCAGATAGGTTGACGAAGCTAGATTCCATCCCAATTTTTTTTAGACAAAGAAAAGGTTCTGCTCAACTATTTTATCCTCCTTTCAAGTCACTTGTGTAACCAAGACATCAGTCATGATCTGTCGTTGAAAGCCAAGTCCTACCAAGGTCAAACTTAAAATCCCCTCAATAGCTCAAATAACACTAAGTTTGCAATGCAGTAGAATAAGAGTTTTACTTGGAAATAATTGCAAACATATTCCAACTTAAACCCAAGCAGATAAAAGAACAAGAAAAGAGAGACCCTCAGCATTTTTGTAGAGCCAGACTCCAGAGACTAAAATTAATATTTCTGAATGGAATATGAAATCAGAATTGACCTCAAAATGTTATAATAACATGAAGCAGGATGCACACGAAACGTAGCATTTAAGTCCAATAGCATAGTAGAGTTTCAGTAACACACACACACACACACACAAAACAATTTGACAATACCTGTAGAAGCCTCCACGGTGAATCAGGCCAGTGCACGGGATCAGAAACCTGAACAGAGGATATCGTGCCCATGAACCAACTTATCCGCGAAGAATCTTCAGTTTCAAAGGGCATCTTGAACCTCATTCCTGAGCACCAACGGATTTGAAGTGCTGCCTTTACATGTCCGGCCTTCACGACAAACTCAGGGGTACCAGCTCGAGGATAATAAACAACTTCAAAGGGTTGTCCTTTAGCAGCATGGGATGCAGATTCAACAACAGACTCAATCTTCACTTTCCCCTTCCCTGATGCATTACCACCTGAGTTCAAACCAGCACCATTACCGTTTCGAGAGATTCTATTCTCATCCTCTCTCAGATAAGCTGAGAAAGCACCATAGTTCAAAACAGTGGATCCCGGGTTCCATCCAGAAGTTGAATCAAGTCCACCCCCAAGTCCCCTTTTTGCACGACGGATCCCAACACATAAATCCCCGTTGTCAGCCCTTAAAAACACAATAGAGTCCCCAGCAATTAGCTTCTTAGCATTCACAAAAGTACTCCAGCCAGTAGTCAGTAAGTGGCGCCTTGGGGTTCCTCGATATATATGCCTAAATTTCCATGGTTCGCCATGAACATCCTTCGCAAGAATGTTCTGAACAGGTGGATCCGCTGAATAATCCAATCGTGGAAAGATTGTTTCCGCACAATATCGTGGAACGGAAAAACCTCCCCCATTATTCGCATCAGACTGAGTCAAGGTTTTAGCAAATGAAGCAGGCTTATTCTCTTGTACTTCAGTGCCATGAACCCCAATATCATCATCACTATACTCATGGTCAGTCGTGACAGGACTCAGTCGGATTTTAGCATAAACCTCATCCGTCTCCTGGTCAGCCAAGTATCTTATATCCTCGACTCGACATAATACATATGACGGAATTCGTGGGAAGTTCCTAAAATCCACATTCCCATTAGCATGTTCAATATGACCTTGAACAAAATAGTAAACCTTAGCATTAACTTGTGGCATTTGAACCATTCCTCCAGCACAAGCATGCCATAATTGAGAATCCAAACAATTATCAGCCTCTTTTATTTTCTCCTTTGGATCCATAAAAGTAATCATGGCAGAAACTTCAACAAAACAGCAACACTAATCAAGCAAAACCCAACCCACAACACCACCTTACAACAAACTTCTTAATCAAATACTTTCTGTCAAACAAAAGAAATTAAACAAAAATCATACATCTACAATAAACACACCCAGAAAAGAAAATCAAATTTCTCAAATGAAAAATTAAATATAAATAAATAAACCCAAATGGAAATTATTTCGCAACAATAAATTTTCTCACCTCAGTAAGTGTGTCATCAATGGAAGATTCCTAAATGATTTTGAGTTGTCAGTAAATAACTTCTTCTGTCAATTCCTACTTCAGAGCTTCAATAACACAGGAGCCCTCACTTGAAAATAAATCAACCCCAAAATAAACCTCCAATTTGAACCAATTTTTAGCATTGCCAACAAATTCCACAATTAATCTTCTCCAAAAATCAACAAAATGGAAGTACAAATTCCAATTTCAACAACAACAGAAGTCCAAAAAATCCTTCCTATAACAAAGAAATTTTGACTAAAATGAGGTTGTAATACTGGGCAGAAATTAAAACCCAAATTCAAGAACAAAACGCTTGAATTTCCATTAAATGAGGCAACTGAGACAAATTTATTCAAACCCCCACTTAAAATTTGAGCAAGATCTGCTCAAAATTTGCTTTTATTTTTTTTATTTTTTTTTCCTTTCAATCTCAACTCTAATAAATTTGCTTGTAAGAACTTCTTCACTTCACACTTGCATAAGCAAATTGAAGAGAAATAAATAAAAACACCCCATTAAAAACAAAGATTGAATTTTTCTCTGAAAATAATACATGAAACACAAAACTGCCAAAATTGGAAAGAAACCAAACAAAAAAGAGAAGAAATATCACACCACTCACTATTTCACTCTCTCTCTCTACCGACAACAGCAAAAATGGGTTTTCTCTCTCTTTAAAAAAAAGAGAGGGGTTTTCTCTCTCCTCTGAATCTGGTTTCTCTCTCTAAAAGAAATATGGGGTTTTGTGTTGGTTTCTCTCTCTAGAAGTTGAGAAGATTCATTCAAATGGAAGCTTTGGATCATGGAAAAAAGGAAGACACAGGAACAAATGAGTCCAAATAGCTGCTGCATCACTCACCACAGTTGTAATTAACCTCTTTCTTTTTTTATTTTTTTCTTTTTTTTCTTTTTCTGTTTTGGTAACTAATTTTATTACGGTGGTCAATTATTTTTCTTTTCTTTTGGAAAATAATATCGGCACCCTCATTTTTTTGTAATCCGCATCCAACCAGACAAATAAATAATATTCTCTTCATTCTTTAATGTCGTAGTCGTATACATTTGAAATCTTAACATTATCTCTATTATATAAGTCAAGGAGAGCAATAGTGTTTAGGTACCGTTAATGATTTGACTATTTTAAAAATATATATTAAAATTCAAATATAACTATAAAACTTAACACTACAAAAGGAATTAATTGCTCACAAGTTTAATGCATTTATTCTAACAAAATAAATATGAAAATTATACCATTAAATTATTTTTACCAACTTAATAGCACAGATTATGTACTCTTTATACATATAAACAAATTAATATCAAGTTCAATCTATTCAAAAGACAAATAGTTCTCAAACATATATGAAGAAACCAAAGTATACATTAATGAAACTATATATCATTTTACATAAAAATTCAAACAATGAGGTACCGGATATTTTTATTATCAATTATTGGCTTGAAATAACATTCAACTTTTTCAATATAAATACATTTCATTATATAATTAAATACTAAAGAAAAAAAATTGGGTGGGAGAACTAAGTCACAAAGACACAAGGTATGTAACTAGAAATTAAAATGTTTAACATTTAAATTTTTACTTTTAAACAATTATGCAAAAAAAAGAAAAATTTTATCGCATAAAAAATATTCAAGCACGCATCGCGTGCATCAAATACTAGTAATAATTGAATTAATTAGTCATTATATTATCTACTTGTTGTCAATACGTAATTATGTAAAAAAATTTAAAAATACACGTTTGTCAATGTAAAATTTAATATTATAATTTTTTTAATTGTAACTTGTAAAAATTATAAAATTGGATTTTAATATATTACCCATTTAGACTATCTAATAAGACCTCACTTGATTATATTCATTCTTATATATTGACGAAAATTTTGAAGATTCTCACTATTAATGAATAGTTCCAATTTTCCTCGTGAGAGTACAATATTTGAAATATAAATTAAAAATGATCTTGCTAACGGATGCCTCTGAGCATTGGTTAAATACTAAATATATTTCCTAAAATCATTTAAATATTATAGTGCATGCCAAAATCACCGGGTCATCAATAAATATATCTAGTTTTTATGTGCACCGCGATGCGTGCTTAGACGTATAAAAATTGTAATATTTCATTAAAATGATTATATAGAATGTATTAAATTAAAATGTTTATAACTAATTAGCAATACAATTTATCTAAATTGTAATTAGTTTAAAATGATAACTAAATGAAATTCAATTTATACCATATGTTTTTCAATTCAATTGGACTAATTTTCATTGATTTAGCTTTTTGTACTAATTAAGTCACATAATAAATAAAATTTGATTTTAAATCTCATAATAAGTAAAAGGGTAGTTTAGGCACTTCAATTAAAAAAATTTAAAATTCATTAAGTTTATAAAGGTCATTTAAGAGGGGGACACCATCTTCCTCCCCCTTCGCCTTATATAATAGAGATACTAGTGTTTTATGCACGCTATGCGTGCTTATACACATCGAATAATTTAATTTGAGGTAGTTTGACATTTCTACTAACATATTTGGGTGTCATGGCACTTTATAGTACTTTACATGTTTTTTCTTTGAATTTTACTTAATATAGCGTAGTTTAAAAAAATTGTGTTTTGAATGTTTTAGTGGTGAAAGAGAAATGTGTCTTATTACTCTCTTCGTAACGTACAAAAATTCAACAGTTGTACCTTTTTGCTTAATTTTGCCAATAAGCTAATGGTAGATTTAGAAAAAAAATTAGTGGGGTGGTCCCTGAAAAAAAGTTGGAAAGAAAATTGGAAGATAAGGATAAAAAAAATTGGTAAACAATTGGAACTATTTTTTTTCAATTTAATTTATATTAGAGAGTTAATTGACCAAAATAGAAAAGTTGTAAAATACAATTGTTACAATTTTCGTTACAATCCAAAAAAGACAATTGTTGAATTTATTTCGTTACAGAAGGAGTAATCCAAGTATAATGGAGTTACCAAAAGTATTACTTTAACAGTCATAGGTAATCATACTATAATATAGTGTTTAAATTCTATTATAAATTAATAAAATTAATGTCCAAATTCGTTACATAATTAATTACTTGTTGTTAAAATTTCGTTATATATTATAATATAAATTATGTCTAGATTCTATGGATATTGATATTTTGATTTTTGGTAGCTAGTGTTTGATTTGGCATATTAAGCAATTAATTTTGGTTGATTGAAAAATTAATGGCTCTTTTGTTTAAATTAGGTCTTGAATTTGCATTGATTATATTGGTATTGACTATGACTTGTTTGGTTTTTTTTTTTATATATATAATCATTAAGGGTAGGAATGTAACTTCCTAGGGGGGACACCATTGCTCCCCCCTTCCTTATATTATAGAGATTTAGATAACACTATTTGTTTCCTGTTAATTCTCTTATCTAACGCCCGCGGAGTGTTCTTTAACTTCCTAATATTAGTTATAGACATCATAAATAAATTATAAAAAAGTACATTTGTCATCTATTACCCTATATTTTATATAAAAAAAATATATACTACTGGGTAGATTAAATCTCATAACAAACCATATAAATTATATTTGTGGATTATAATTAGAGAAAGAGAAAAAATTATTAAATTTATCTAAAATTTAAAAACAAAATAACAATTACATAAATTAATTTCAAAAAGAAATAGAGAGTAACAAACATAAATTAAACATTAAAAAAAAATAAAAAATTATGAGTCAACATTATGAGATTATATTAATGGATAGCCTCGAAAATTTGACTCTCATTTTTTTAAAAAAATTATCTATCATTATTTTAAAAAAAATAGCAAACCCATATGATATGATGAATTACGAAAAAACTCGGATAAAATTTTTTAACATCGAAATAACAAAATTTCATCAATCATTATAAAAAAATATTTAGCGATTTTTATTACGGAGTATAAAATAGTCTCAAAAATAAATTTAATAAAATAGTGTATCGCACGAGAATTAAACTACGGAGTAGTTCACAATATGAATGAATCTTTTAAATTTTTTCTAATAATATATAAGTCAAATTAAAATATGGTCATGTGTGAGGTCATGTTTGATTCGAATTGATGAATACTACTCCCTCTATTCCGATTTATCTTTTACATTTGTAAAATTGAATGTCAATTAAGGGAAATTAGTATTTGGATAAAATATGTTGGTATTACTTTGTATTATTCTTTTAATTTGTTTGAGATAAATAACAAAATATTTATGCAACATTTAATGTTTTAGCCACTTAAACAAAAAATTAACTTAGAAAAACAACATGAAAAAATATTTATCAACTTTCGATTTTATTTATTCCCACCCCACCCACCAAACGGGACCCATCCCTGCCCCCATTTTCTATTATTCGAAACAAAAATATAGAGTTAATTTTAAAACAACGTTCGCACTCCCTCCGATTTTTAATGTTTTGTGTAAGACAATTTTTAATGTTTTGTGCATTGTGTTTTATTTCATTTTGGGACATTCTTTCTTACTTTTTAACCAGACGTTCCCTTACTTGTCCCACTTTTTAATACTTTTCCCCCTTTTACACACACTCTCTCCTACTTTATGACCTCACTCACATTATAATATATTATTCCTAATTTTTCCTTCAAATAGTAAAAGCACAGAATAATAATAAAAATCGGAGGGAGTACAAATAAGTTTTTTATTAAATAATTGATTTTACGTATATATTGTATTTTGGTCACTGTTAAGGATAAATAAGGTTACTACTTTAGATTAATAAAGTTACATGTTTCATTTGTGTCATTTTAATTAGTTGCAACTTTTAATTTTACATGTAATCTAACGAAGACATTTATTTAAAAGTGTAAATGAGCAATTTAAGTGAAATAATTTAATACAAGGAAAAATGAGATTATAGGTTACTTATTCTACTATTCTCAAAATTATTATCATAAATTTTTTGGCGCTAAAGTATTTCGTGTACAGAGTACGTAGCTTGTTGATACCCTTAAATCTCTTCTTTAAAGTAAATGCAAAATACTCTATAGAAAGTTGCAACTAAAGTGATACGGAGGAAGTATAAGAAAGTAAAGAGTTTTTTTTTATTCAATAAATTTTGTGATACCATGTATATAAGTGTGAGTTAATTTGCCACACACACAACAATTTTTTGTATCAGGCCAAAAAATGATCAAGGTGTGTTTTTGCAATCATCAAAAGGACATAAAAAGTATTTTGACACAAAAATATCATCAAATAGCTGTCTTAAATGATCCTTTTTTACATTTTTTAGTAATATGAATTTATACTATCTCTGTTTCTAAATATTGTAAACTTTTTAATTTTTTACATTATTCACAATATGAGAAAATTTTCGAAATACATGTATAAATCGAAAATATAGCCATGTTGAATCTTATTTGATTTGTGTGAAATCTCAACAAGATAAGTATTGAAAGAATATTTATTTTTTTTAAATAATTTTTACTATTGTATAATTAAAAGTATAATCAGAATATAGTACTCGACACTCCGTATTGTTTATTGGCATACGTGCCAAAGTGATGAAATGACCTAGTACAATTTTTAGACGCGGAGAAATAATATATGTGGAGTATATTTTTATGTACTCTCTAATTTTAATGACTAACATTAAACATTAAACGTTGAATGTCAATTACTACATATCTTTCGATATGGTACATATTTATTATTCATAAAAGTCATATTAATATATTATTTGTTTGGTGTAATTTAGATTTTCATTAATATATTAAAATTTAAATGAAAATAAATTGAAAAGAACGTAGCTTTAGTTGTTCATTGTTTGCATGCCTCCATTGTTTTTCTATTGTCATTGGACTTGCATGATTTGGAGGTAAAGGGTCTATTTTGTTCAATATATTTTTACTTTCCTGAACTTATCTTATTTTTTCTGATATGAAATTATCTTAARTTTTTTTTTTCTGATATGAGCTTATTTGAACTTATTTTTTCTGAATAATTGAACTTATCTTATTTTTCCGAAAGTTGTTTTGTGAGAGGGAAAAAAAATAAGTTTGTTCTTTTCAACTTATTTTTCTGAACTGAACTTTTTTTTCTAATCTTAACTTATTTAAACATCATATACTCAAAACTCTAAGAAATTTGGCCTTTGAATTGTCCTACAACTTCAAACTAGGAAAAGTATGTCAAGAATAATCAAGTGCATTAATTATTTTTTACATACATTGGAGTACTCTTTTCATGACATGATCAAATCTAATTTTGTTAAGATTGTTATTACTTTGTATAATTTTAACTAAAAAAACGAAAAACGTTAACATACTCTAATAAAATAAAAAATTGATCATCAAGTACAATATTATCTCTGCTCAACTAAATTCATGCTATATATGAAACTATACATTATTCATAAATTGTGAGAATCTTGTTAATATATGAAGAATGAATATAATTAAGTATGGTCTTTTTTGAATCGTTTAAATTAATGATTATTTTATTAAAAGCTATTAACATATATAATTGTGTACGACAAACATAAAAAAAAATACTTGTATTTGTAAGATGAACTCAGTGGACACAAAAGTACACGTACATAAAATTCCAAGAAGTTTTGTATAAAGTTGTCTGTTAAAGAAAGAAACAAAGAGAACTCCAATAATGCATGTACTTGTTTAACTTTATATTTTTAACTTTGTTACCAAAAAAAAACTTTAATTTCTTAACAAAAGGCTTAGGCAGTGGTTAACTTTTTTTTTTTTTCGATATAAATTTGTTTGACTAGTAAATATACTGTCAAGTGTAACATTGACCCATTTGTCAAAGACAAAGTTTGGGACTTTCTAATTAAATAAAGCCAATGGTAAAAGGTGTTTTTGGACGCTTTGAAGAGCAACATGCTATCAATATATTTTATATAAAATTGTTTTTTGTGATTTTATTTTGGCAATCTTTTTCTTCGGATCCAACAAAACCTGTGTGCTCTGCAGCTACCACAAAGCAACCAAAACACAACAAAGATCTTTATAGGCAAGCAACAAATTTAAACTAACACCTCTTTTATTTTTATATTAATTAAACCACTAATTAATTTTTTTTTTTAAAAAATTAAAGCTATCTTTAGACTATTTCTTTTTTTTTAATTCTTTAAAAATCTACATTACTTTCACATTTATTAATGCATTTTTTTAACCACGAAATAATATATCATTGCATGTTAGTAAAATATATAGCACGTAGTAATTGATTATTCTTCGTAATTAAATTACGTATTAAGATTAATCTAGTAAGACCTCATATGTTTATACTAATGCTTTGCTCTCTTTCGACCAATTTGTCTTTATTAGAATTTCTTAACTTATGAAATTATCTAAACTTATTTGTATGGATATCAATGGTACCACTTATTGTATGGTAAAACCTTTTTTTTTTGGTACATTGCATTATTGTATGTCCATAACTTGTTAATCATAATTAAAAATTGAGTGTGTTGTACGGTAATTTGGTAAAACCAGTTGTACCATAAATGAGATAATGATGGATATGTTTTTTTTCAGCTTATTTCGATATGTATATTGAATAACATAAGTTCAGATAAGTTTAGATAAGCATCAATAAGTTCCGATTAGTATTTATAAGTATACTTATTACTTTTATGTTCACAAATAAGTGAAATAAGTATAAAATTAAGTTTAAAAGAAATAAAGTTTTTTTTAAAATAAATCTCGTAAGTTCAGATAAATACAAATAAGTGGAAGAGAAAGTACCAATGTATTTTAATAAGGGTCATGATAATATACAACCCTTAGGATTGTCATAATAAGAATTACTATATTTCTAATATAATACTCCTCCGTTCCAATTTATTTTTTACGTTTTTTTTGGTGTTTTCTTTTTCATACTTTACTTTTTTACCCATTAATGTTATTTTTACCTCTAAAATATTCATGTTACCATTTTACTATTTCCTCATCATCTTGATTTTACTCCCAAACTTATCTCATCCATGTCATTTTAAATATGAAAGATTTACTTTAATTTTATTTGCACACATTTCAAATAATTAAAAATAATACAACTTCTTCCAAGAAATACTAACATAAATTTATTCCATATATTAGTTCCTTTTAAAATTGACATGTAATTCTACAAACGTAAAAAACGAATCGAAACGGATGAAGTACTCCGTATAAAAGATGAGAATTTATAACAAAATTACACGTCAATAATCGATTTTAGACATACCTATTTAATGCTAAATTTTTCCTTATTTAACTTTAATGACAACCTTAAGTGTTGTATTTATCAAATTTCTTTTAATAATGTGATAAGAGTCATAAGACTACATGTTAACCTACGATTTTTTTATTTTATAATATGAGTTTGTTTGTTAATGCCTTTTTAACCACTGAATAGGATGAAATCATTATCTTTATGATCCTAAATGAGTTAATGTTTGGTACGGTATTTTGGCATCAAATTATCGCGATATTTTGACGCCAAAAGAAAAGGCATTAGTTAACTCATCATTAGACCGTGGTTAATCGGGGATTAATTCTTTTTGTTAGGGATGTTCCACTAATAAAGTTTACCATTTGCCGTTAACTAACAACAGTGTAGTGATCCCCTCAAAACAAAAATCCAATAGTGTAGTGTAGCTTGTACTTTTGTTATTCAACAAGCTTTTCAATAAAAAAAAATTCAAGAAAAAATTCGAAAAATTAAATTTAATAAGACTCTATTCTCGTCAATTGAATTTTGTTGAATTGTACTTATTTTTAATGAACTGAACTTATTGGTACTGAACTAAATTTATTGGTACTGAACTAAATTTATTTTTACTGAATTGAACTTATTAGTACTAAACAGAACTTATTTTTACTAAACCTTAACAAATTTCTCAAAGATTGAACTTATTTTTACTGAACTGAACTTATTGCTATTGAACCGAACTTATTTTTACTGAACTGAACTTATTACTACTGAACTGAACTTATTTTTACTGAACTAAACTTATTTTRACTGAAACTTATTTAAATAAGTTGACGAGAACAGGACCTAACACAAATTTTCTTTGTACTTATGGTGATGTGATATTTTGTATTTTTGTGGTTCTAATGGGTAAAATAAAGACAAAGTAAATTAAAGTAAATGATGGGTCTTAATATTAACCTTTGGAAATGTTAGATTTGTTTTATTGTTGGTTATAGGTTTGTTTAGGAGAAGTTTGTGAAAATGTAATGGCATGAGAAAAAACAGTCTTTCTATTGCTATTGATTTTTCAATTAAATTGTGTCATGTAGGATGATCCACATGTACTTATATCATATARGAGTAATATATTTATAGAGTATATATATTAAAAAAATACTAGTAATATTGGACTTGTTCCAGGTAACGAAAACCTAGATCTGAAAAGTAGGGGAAGTAGATTCTTGATGTCTGTTCTTGATCGTTCGCCGGAAAATACGTCGAAAAACACGCCGGAGGAGTACGCCAGGTCCCRTGAGGAGAGAGAAAATGCAGTCAGAGGGCCCAGGGGTGTGCACCTTGGGGATCACCTCCGATGCTTAAGTCAGCAAAGGTAGGAGAGAGAAAAGAGAGAATCTGAGAGTATGAGAGAGAAAGTACTTATTTTGTTGTGTCAGAGTAAAAGTGTGAATGTGGTCCAATTGTGATGCTGAGCTCCTATTTATAGGCAACTGGAGGGTAATCTGGTAATTACCTTCAACTTAGAAGTATCTAGAACTGCTTATAATTGAATTCAGTTAGACAACTTCTTCCATAAGTTTTTCTCYTTTGACTGGTCAACAAGGCAGTTAATGGCATTTTCGTAATAACCAATAATGGGCCTGGCCCAACGCGGAGTGGGTCGAAACAATTAGCCACACGCTCAATTCTTAAGTCAACGAGATTTATCTCGAAAATTAAGTGTTGAGCGGAATCTGGTAGCCGGTTCTGGTATTCTTAAATGTMGCTTGATTCTTCTGAGGGTATCAATACGAAATCCTACACTTAGGATATTAGCCCCTACCCTCGGATGGATTAAGTAAACACATAATTAAAATCAAACCATGTAGAGCCCCACCGGCGTTTGCAGACTTGAGCGATTCAAAAATTTATTTTCTTAGGATAGCCCTAGATGGGCGATCCGAGAAGAGCAAATTTTAGCCCCTAGGAGTTCATAAACCTGGGCGGTRAGACYTTAACAATATCGGGTTYCCCTAACAAGGCGATCCGATCATTGTGAAAAATTGTCCCCTGGGCGTTTAAACCCCAGGGCGATTAAACATTGTGATCTCGGATTGCCCTAACCAGGCGATCCGAGAACTACAACAAATTATCTCCTGGGCGTTGAAACCCCAGGGCGATTAAACATTGTGATCTCGGATTGCCCTAACCAGGCGATCTGAGAACTATAACAAATTATCCCCTGGGCGTTGAAACCCCAGGGTGATTAAACATTGTGATCTCGGATTGCCCTAACCAGYTGATTCGAGAACTAAAACAAATTATCCCCTGAGCATTTAAACCCTAGGGCGATTAAACATTGGGATCTCGGATTGCCCTAACCAGGCGATCCGATAACTATAACAAATTATCCCCTGGGAGTTGAAACCCAAGGGCGATTAAACATTGTGATCTCGGATTGCCCTAACCAGGCGATCCGAGAGTTGATTTGAGGAGTACTAATGTGCATTCATTGCTTTAGCCCCATTAGAGATGTTGGTACACTTTCATGAAGAAAACATTCTTCTGAACATTCTAAGCCCCTWAAATTTTGGGCGAATAGGAACTCGAGGCGGTTACACACTTGAGGCGAATGAGCAGTGGATCACAGACCCCTGTTATTTGCGCCTAAGTCAAGGGAAAGCCCTTGACTTAGAATATCATGTAATTCACGGAATTGCCAAAATCACAATTTCTTCCTTTTCTTGGAACACCATGTGGATTGTATACTCTTCATTCTAAGTAGAAGCATGTATAGAAACTCTATTTCATACGTGCAAATCCTTGTCTTCGTATTTAGGCTTTTCAGAGAATATCTTAATGGGCCTAAATTACGGAACAAAGTAGAAACCCAAGTATGAAGGCTATATATCTGAGGTTGCGATGTAGGACGTGCGCCCCGCTCAGCGTATTATACGCGGTGCGCGCGGCTTGGTACTAATCGAGGTGCTTTGCGTGCGGCTTTAGCCCGAACTGCACGTGGAGGCGACTTGGGGTAGTGTGCGAGTGAGGGGAGTCGCCACCGTGCTAGAAAGGTTATTACGACGCCCGAAACGTTGTGCCAAAACAATGGCACGTCAATCGTAACCAGTCGTGGGTTCGGGACATGGTACGAATCAATCTGTAACCCAATTCGCCGCATGTAGCGCTCTACTCGTCTCATTGTAATTCCATTAAATCACGATTATTGATGCACACAATTATTTTTTAGCACCTTAGAAGAACTACCTAGAATTACTAAAAGCTTGTTTCTATTATGCACAAGAGACTACCTAACCTAGAAATTGTGACCACTTTGTATTAATCTGTTAAAACGGTGCCTAAAAGGTTGTCCATAGTTAATCTGATTAAAGTGATTCACTAATTCCGGTCTTTGTTAGCAAATGTTACAATTATAAAACAACAATGACAATATGAATAAGATGAAGTGCATAAACTTAAGTATATGCAAACTCATCTTACCCTAATCTGCAAGAAACAAATAGGTTTGTAAACGAATGAAGCGATCCTTTGCTGAATCGCTACATGAAAACAAAGAAAATAATTGTTATCCTTATAAAACGCAAGCGCAATGGATCTTTGCCTTCAATTGCTATACAGAGAAAGAATTTTGTATTGACAATGAATAATAATAATTGAACAAAAACACAATGAAACACTTGCAAACATTGTGAAACCCTACATATTACAGAAAAGTTAAAAGTGAGTTTTCTTCATTGCTTTAATTATATTAAAAACTCAACAATGTTACAATATTAAAAGAAAGTGAGAGGATTATTGGTGAGTAATCTCAGAATTCAACCTTTGTTATCGCTGTTGATTCGCAGAGAATCGATTCTTTGAATTAAAACGAAGTATGATGTGTTAAAGTGTTTTCGGAGAGAGAGAGATATTGCGTATGCAGTGTATGAATGGTCTCGGACTGAGCAAGCAAGGGTATTTATACGGCAGAGGCAAAACGGCACGAAAACCTGCGTATATACGTCAGATGAGCGTATATACGTAGGTGGGAGCGTATAATACGCTCAAACCCAGCGTATATCGCTCCTCACTCTTCATGGAGTTTTGGCAAAAACGTGTTTATGGTTGGCTTGATATACGCTATGTGGAGCGTATATAGCTGCTGGTGAGCGTATATACGCTCAGCAATCTTGCGTATATACGCTCAACATTTTGTATATTCTTTTCAAAAACCTCGAAATATTTTGATTTCCTCCGATTTTATTCGTGATTTTCCTTTGATTCGACGCACCTAGAACCCTTGCTCTCCAAGCAAGGAGTTTCAGAATGTTCTAGAAGGTTCCACGTATTTCCGGAGTATTTTTCTAATTATTCATGTATTTTCTGCGTATTTGCGTATTTAACATTGCAAAATTATAAAATCATAGAAAATCAGAAAATAATTTAAAATACTGGCGGATTCAGAAAAATGTACGACATGATGAACATCAAAAAGCATGAGAATCGCCTTGAAAACCTTTGCTCAATTCCGAGTACCTCGCGTATTTTCCAACTTTTGTGAATTCAAAGCATTTTCTGATCAAACAAGCCGAACGCTTTTCATCACGGATTACTCATTTGGGAGACATCATTTCAGTGTCTACAGCACCTCTCCCTCATCATTGCAATTGCTTTCCATTTGAAATCCTATGAAGAAACTCCCAATCCTCTTTATCTCAAAAAATTCCATACCTTCAACTTTGGATTCTGATTTTCTCTTCCACAAAAATTAACTATTAGCTGGTGGCGTTCACGGGGCAGTGCGATCTGAGCACTTTCATCATTTACCAACAGGGATCGTAAACTGCTTTTTCTACTAGAGGTACGAGTTTTTACCTCCTTGTATGGATTCGTTTACTTTTTAGAACATACGATTGAACTAGAAGCATGATTTTTTCCATAATAGAAATGGGCGCTAGGTGTAGTTTCTAGCTATAAAGATGCGTCGTGCAGATAGTAGATAATCCAGTTAATGTAGATAAATCCCCGCGTTCCTGCGGTTAGCCGAGTCTAGCTCCCTAACATAGTGATAGTTATCTGCGGGGTTTTGAGGTAAGATTGAGACATATAGAACTGTGGCGGGTAGTGACCTAGCCGGTAAACCGGAGGACGAGAATACGTATGCTGACTTCTATAATCATTTTCTTAAAATCAGGGGATGGTGCAAGTAAGTTGACGACCCGGAGATCGAGAGATTCCCCGGAATGAGGCGTCTTCTAACGCCTGTGGGGCTAAAGGTTATAATTTGTGCGCATTTTAGGTATGATTGCTGGTTCCAGGACAATATAGGGGCGAGATAACGCTTCCGCTATCTCGCAATGATTTTCCATTGTCATTCCTGGTAAGAGGGCGGTTACAAACCGATTCCGGGTTGTATAGTAGTGTCTTTAACTTCATTTAAAATTAGGTGTTTACGTTTTCCTTTGCATCCGTTCATAGTAGAGTTGTCTGAACGCATATAGACCTTTCTTTGGCGATGCTAGTGCAAATCGTTATTCAAATTCTTTCTTTCATCTGCCTTTGTCGTATGCTTGAGGTTACTCCTCTCTCGTTTCTTTGGGGACATGTTTTACCTGGTGGAGTAAGAGAACTTGCGGTGATGGTTGGTATGGTTTTAGAACCACGCGGTAATCACAATCGCTTAAAAAACCGTCTCCACCACAGGGATTCGGGGCATCTTTTCCATCTACCACGGCGAAGGATGGACACATTCAAAAAAGCGAGTAGGATCTCCCGCCAATTACCTTCTAAACAATGATGTTTCCCAAATGTCCAAAATGAGGCTATAATGGCATTTACTGCAAAACCAAAACATTTTGATGGCCATGGGCGATGAATGTTGTTTCCGAGTCGCTGGTGCCACAAGTAAATCTTTCAAGGGAGTTTTTCTTGTCGTATGTCAGCCTAAGCAAGGCGTACTCGAGGGGTATGAGTCTTTACTTTCTTTTACTTTTTGCCCTTTTTTTAATCTAAATTTTTGCTCTTATCTTGCTCTGATTTGCAGAGTTAGCCATTTCTAGGTTTACTCAAGAGATGACGAAGCTCACCCAAAACATTGACGCTGTCCGCTTCATGCTGGATGAAGTGCTTGAGGAAGASACTGTCCAGATTCCCTCAGCGCCCCTAGGAAGACTTGTACTGTATTTCATTGATTTCACTTCTAATACTTCATTGCTTACACTTAGCCATTTGCAGAAGAAAAGCACCAAGAAGGACCACCTTGCGGAGAGCACGGCGGAGAATGAGGAGGAGGTGGTCGAAGCGGACCACCTAAACGACGCCTTTGGTGATGGCGATCCCACCATCGAGCCTTTCAAAGGCTAGGCTTTGGGGGTTGAAGCTGGGGACGATGAGGAGCACCTCTTTCAGGAGGAAGAGGAGGTGCAGAACCACAACGACGATCTCAACGAGGTTGCCAATGAGGAAGAWGGGGAGGAAGATCGAGGCGGATGAGTACGCCGACCTTCCGTTTACTCACCTCCCAATAGAGGTCAAGATGASTAGGACCCATCAGGCGGTCAACCACATGCATTCGCTGGAGGCGGATGCAGAGGTCATCCGGAAGGAGAAGGAGAACTTCTTCATTCCCTTAAGGGAGACCTTCTTCAATGTAAGTAATGTTTTAGGTATTTTTCGTTATTTTTCCTTAATTTGCCAGTCATTAACACTTAGTTTATTTTTCAGCTCTCTGCAAGGATCCACGGTTTGGCAGAGGTTTATGGCCAATCCTTAGCGAATGAGGGTGCTGTCTCCCAAGAGCTRGAGGCGTGCAAAGGGAGGGTAAAGGAGCTGGAGGATGAGATTGACACCCTCAAAACCTCGCATGCCACCGCCCTGGAGCAGGCCAACACTAAAGCCACTCAAGCTGAGGAGGCCAAGGGGACTGTTGAGGCGACCAAGAAAAAGGKAGAGGAAGATCTAGCTACAGCTCGCCAAGAGCTGGAGGTCTTAAAGAAGGCTCCCCCCGCCYAGCCCCAAAATCCGAATGTAATCATCCAGCAATGGCGAGATGGGCCAGCGGGGAAGAAGTGGAAGGATGAGGCTGCCTTGAACGCCTCCAACAAGGTCTCTGACTTGATGCAGACCAAAATGTTGGCCACTGCAGAAAAAGTCATGCCTAGGAAGAGAGAGGAAATCCTTCAAGCGTTCCAAGACCTGATTGCTGCT
>SNQN01000689.1:0-16189 GCA_008642245.1 Bassia scoparia
ATGAACTGAATTGTATAAGAGAGAGAAGAAAATTAGGTTAGGCCCTAAGTTTGTTTACTATGCGTGCACAATAAAACTATGAGCCCATAATCACCCCATACGTGATTGCAATTATATCGTATGAGTATTCCACATTAGACTTATTAATTAGGGGTCGTAATGTCTTGACMTATTTAATTACTTTCATCCATCCGTCGTTTCATATTACYAGCTACACTTATAAAATGGCAGACTCCATCCCACTTTTGGAGAAACGAGAGAAAAAAAAARGGGGTCATGTAAGAAGAGAGAGTTAATGATAGTTTTTTGAGAGASTTAATGATAGTTAATAACATTAGACTTATTAATAAGGGGTCGCAGGTGTAGTTTTCACAGCATTGATCAGTCCATAATTTACTACAAGTCATCCCATTCTGAGGTGTTGGGCACGGCTGGCACGAACTCTCTTTGCAACGATTTTCGCCGCAACAAATGTCTTAGTGACTGTCCGAAACTTCGCAACTGCTGCGTGGTTCCGTGCATGCTTGCGCGTAAGCCACTATCTCAAAAGCCATCATCAGAGTGAATAATACTAACATCTCTTCTTGCCTTCATCATCTGTGTTTTTTTTTTCTTGTTATTTTTACCGCAATATCTTTATTTTGTATGTATGCTTCTTACATTCTTTTGATTAGCTTGTTTGATGAGATTTTATAGCCTCGATTATGAACTTCAAATTTGGAAAAAAAATGTATAAAAATCAATTATAGAAAACGCATCCTTGTGAGGTGATCTATCATGTGGGATTATAGTGCACGTTTGATAATTATCAAAAACTTTACAATGATCGTCCAAAAAACACTCACCACTACGGATGAATGTGAGCCATTAGTTTTATCTTTTTTTTCAAGCAAAGTATTTATTAAATCTCCTTAAATATATCAATATTTTCTTTTGTTTTGATGTTGCCTAATATTTATTTTTCAAATAACGAAAGATTGATTTGCAATCAAAACAAAAGTAAATATTGATATATTTAAGGAGATTTGGTAAATATTTTATTAGAAAAATATATATAATAAAATAAAATTAGTGGTTCACAACTTCACATACATCTGTAGTGGTGGGCGTTTTTTGGACGACCATCGTAAAGTCATCCATAATTATCATTAGCATTGAGTAATGACTTGATTATATGAGTCAAATATATTGAACTTCTATATCAAAATTCTTTTAATTTCCTTTCCATATACCAGTTAATGTGATGTTTAGACAGCTACAAGGGTGGAGATGAGAAACAATTTCAGATCTTTTAGAATCGGGAGGAAAGCTCGCTCTAACCAACTGAGTTATCCTCGATCACTCTTATTCCATATACATCATGCATACCAAACTTCCCTTGTTTCTTCCATAACGTGATGGAATTATGTTTTGTAATGTGATATGATAAACAATCTCTTACGAAGAAGCTAAGTAAATTTGTACATTCATGTGACTGATGTGGCCAAGGATCGAATTGAACAATCGTTGAAAACTGTTTTGTGTGTGGAGTATATTTGAATGATATATTGTATGTTAACGAATTTTTAAAATCTCTCTATTGATATTATAATTCCATTGGAATGCCTATTCATAATATTTGAGTAATACTCTTTAAATTCGGTAGCTACAGTTTACCATTTGATTATTGTGCTATTCGCACGCAAAGTACATAAATATAGCACACTATCAGTAGCTAGTCCAAGATATAAGTATAATGGGCAATGATAAATAGTACGATTCACGTAGATTTAATGGTTATTATTTCGTAATATATTAAAGCACATATGCATTTAGAATTAACATATGTCATACACAAACTGAATATTATCTATCTAGTGTATGAACAAAGTACAGTATTATTTCATATTAAGGTATCCCCTATTTACCCGCCGATTATCAGGAAACAATATGTCCCCTAATCAACGATTACTCTTCTAAGATATAATCATTACTTCATATCCGCAGAATGATCTATGGTGATAATCGTGATTAGAAGCTTGACGTCTGATTAGTCATATTCAGGAAGCTTTACATAGAATGGTCGGAATCATAAGCAAGTATTATTGATGATTAGGCTGAAACTCTGTACAACTATATGACACGTGACATTACTATTCTGGATGGTGGTAGGATGATGCCGTGTCCGTATTCAATGTCAAATTACTACTCAGGATCTCAGCCAGAGGTCAGGATTACAGATCGCTTTTCAAATCACACAGTATACTGGTTCGCGGAGAATAAATATATCATACAGAATTTATTATATCGTTTTAAGAAGTGCATTATAATCATTGAGAAATTACATAATATTACAACACAATTAAACGGCATATACACACGTATATGAATACACTAAAAGCTCACATGGTATTAATCAACGTGAGTTGGTGGGTTCATTGGAGGTACACCCTATCATCCAAAAGTAATCACTTAATATTTACAGACTCTAGAAAAATTACGAGGTGATAACATAGAATATTTGACTTTTATACTGGGCTTGTTAGTATTAAACTATAAAGTGACAATGTTATATATCTCATGTAGAGTACACAAAGATGCAGATTAGAATTTATACGATTTTATCACTATAATTGACTTAGGTGTCGAAGATGTGTGACGCCCACTATAGGGGGACGACGTGTCTTATATGATACGATAAAAGAACCTTTCAAATATATTTACGAGGTCGCCTTATTTTTTTGGCCTTCATTAGCGCGTAAAAAGTGAATAAATTTTTAAATAAAACGTTTATTAAAAATAAAGGTAATCATCAAACACAATTTTCGGGCTGAATATTCAACATTGGGAAAGTTGGAGAATTTGAGGCATTAAGGAACATAATAGGCATTGCACACTGCAAAAGCCCTATAACGCAATCTTAGGTGTTTCGTCTGAAATTGAGGGATAATAAGCTTCTCGATGGCTTATGGATCGATTCAGACTGTTTATCATCAGTTTCTATTTCAGCTATCTTTCACTATCGTACGCCGATCTGCTTCGATGTCCACGAGTTCTTGCGTATTCGAGGGAGGTCAGGTCCATCGCAAAGACGACGTTCAGGTGCTCATCACGCTCTCTCTGTAATCCACCGCAAACAATTATTAATTCATATGAATAATTGGTAAGGGTTTTAATGGAATTGAAGAGATCGAAATAGATGATGAGAGAGAATATCGTCGATCGAAGATGATGAATAAGAGATTGACTTGTAGAAGATATATATCGAGAGGGTTTCATTTGGAGATTAAGATCAGGGGAAAAGGAGTTATTGGATTTTAGCTTTGGGAAAGGATAAATTATGGGCATACCGAGGAACTAGTGTTTTGGAAATGGTAGTGACACACTATCACGTGAGTTTCTTGGGATTCAAGTAAATTACTGTGGAACACGGATCCACGCAAGGACGTTGTACTGTTTCAGCGGTGCTCATCTGCGCACTTTAACAATTAGGGTTCAAGCCTTCGCAAATTTTGGCTGAAATTTTATAATTAATACATTCCGCAATTTATTAATAAGTATACCGATTTGAAGGCTACAATATACGTCATGACTCTACTTATGTAGGGACTCCAATAGATATGATGTGTGTGAGTGTAGTGCATTGAAGAGGCATCTACAATATGAACGCAAAGGAGTCCTTCCGACTTGGGTTAGTATCATGCAAAACCCTCTCTTCTCTCTTAGGTTCAGTTTCTCACTGACATCGAAAGTGTATTTCCAATACTCATAGAGCATTTCATTCATCCTCACTACAAACAATGAAATAAAAATTCTCTTCTATGCCTCTATGCATGCTCCTACTGGTGTTTAATACTACACGCCTCATGTTCACAACCTGGGCTGGTTCTCTCTTTCTGTGCGCGACCCACCATTCTTACTCGACTAGGTGCCCTTGATTATCTTAAAATCTACACCTGTCACCTTTTTTTAATCAATTTCAGATTAAAATTAGTCACTAATTAATTTCGGATTAAGAGGTATCAACATGGAACTCCTTTCGGTGTAGAATGATGTCACTCACACTAATTCACCATTCGGGTTAGAAAGATAGTCTAAGCTCGGTTGGGATTGACAAGGGCTCAACTAATTATTTTTGTGGTCATATTTAGGAATTAATTTGTACTTCAGATTAGGAGGAGCTTATTTTTTTTTCAGATTAATCTAGTTCAACTAATTAATTCGGGTGTTCTAAAAGAATCTACTAAAGAAATTGGATTAACAATTGCTATTCGTGGGCATTAGTGTATCTGATATATACCTCAAGGGTTGCGCAAAACAACACAATTGACTATTGGTGCTACGAGTTGGGATTATACACTATGAAGAGTAAGACCCCTAGATAAACTATAGACTAAAATAGGAAAAACTTTATCAAGTGAAAGATACTCTTTTATAGCAGCACAATACGTAGTGTAAAATGGTACAACGTCAAACTAATATCTCATAGGATCTTTCTCACCTCTTCGACTGATGCTGGTTCAAATGTGTTTCAGTTAAAATCATTGCCACTTTTAGACCCAGTTAGGATAAGTTTGATCTAGGTCACCTCTTGCGGAACTTCATTTTTCCTAGCTACCGCATTATTGTCCATGTCGCACATGGACGGTTCAAGCCATGGATACTGAAACTATTCTTCTTCATTCCTTGTCCGTCTTCGATCGCGTGGAAGCGCTATGTACTCCCGCTTCATGTCTTGCCTTCCGCCTTCGCAGCCTTTTGCACCTTGTTGTTGGTTGCCGGACGGTATCTTGCAACATCCAGTCTGGACTCTGCACTCAACCTCACATATTGTTCGTCTCCTTTCATCTCCTATACATTTTCATCGGTGTGCAATTGATCATGAGACATATCATGTTAACTACTAGTATTCTTCGTTTATCTTCCATAGCAAGAATGTGTTTTTCCTGACTCGCTTGCACCATACCTAGCTTGTAGGACTCCAAACGCGAAAACACATGTCACACGATTTTTTCTTACGCCGCATCCACGTATCCCAGTTACGACGGTCGGGCAAACAACCGATGTTTGTCAGTTTGAGGTGTCTAATTCCTGACTGAATGCAGCCAATCTGGAGATGTCCATGTTTAGGTAGTAGCACATTTATAAGTCGAACCTCACCATCAAAATTCGTCGTTTGGGTCTGACCTGGCTTGACGCGAACCGTGCGCAGTGCGTTTAAAACGTCTGCTCGAATAGACTGTTGCTTTTGCTTCAATAGAGACACATTTAGGTCGTTGCCCGCACGACAGGCCCCACCCGACGATCGGCAGATGCCAATAAGCATAAATTTCCGGATGCTCGGAACTCATCCATTATTCCCTCGTGTAGGAGGCGACAGCTACTTCAAGCGCATAGTAGACGTGGCCGTCCCGCTTCAGATCTCCTTGATAGTGACCTTTGATCCTATTCTGAACTATGATTGGGGACACGCAATCTCTTCATTCCCTAGAATGAAGATATGCATATCTATACTACCTCTAGAATCATCCGAGAGTAATACACATGTTCCTGTTTAAGAAGTCTACCGCATAAGACGTTGTAAGTCTTCACCATTTTGGCCTTCTTAGATATTGTAGGGTCACACAAAATCTTTGTCATCACCCCTTCTGTACATTTCTTCAAGCATGACTATACCGTTTGCAGTTATGATGCAGGTCTGTTTCTGCTGATTCTTAATCTCATATGTCTACTGGTTACATCAGCGGTCGCACACACCATATGGTTAAAAACAGTTTTGCTCAAATTGTCACGCAGCAGTTGGCTATGATTTTTGAGGGTGACAACCCTAGTCCCTACTTGCCAGTATGCGCAATTGGGTGTGTTTCGTTGTGTTGAAAGCGCATTTAGAACATATGTCAGATTGCAGGTGAGCGCGTCACCGATACGGAGATAACACCATCTGACGCCTCTAGACGAAAAGGTGTCTTCATCTAGAATATTGGACAATGGGTGAGACCGTGGAGGTTTTGGAGTAAAAGTTGTCGTTGTAAAGTTGTGTGTAAGAGTGCCTTTGAACTTCCTCCCGAGTTCGTTCGATTACTCCGTCTACGTTGTGAGGTGGTTGGTTTTGGCAGTAAATTTGTTGTACTTTGAGTAATATCTCAGTTCTAGTAGTATGTCTCTCAGGGATTTTTCATAACTAGAGTATCTTGATAGTTCCATACTGAGTTTGATGAGAAGAAATGAGTCTAGGGGTTATTGTGGAAGAGTCAGTCGCTTTGGTTTGATTATTGCTTGTAGTGTTCACAATATAGAGGGTTTAAAAGAGTGTGCTTTTGTCTTATTGTTTGAATGAGCGTCTGGTGTGTTTGTTATGCTAAATGCATCATAGACCTTTTGAAAGTCAATGTGGTTGTCACGTGTTATATTGTAAATTTGATATAGTGGTCACATCTTGAGCTTATCATAGGATCTCAAATGGCAAGTGCGATGTGAATCCATGTAGTAGTAGAGATTGCAAGTTGCTGAGAATGAAATAGTAGTAAATGCGCATGCATGTGGATACATATAGTAAGAAAGCATACTCATTTATCATTAACTTCTATGTATTTGTCAAGGAGATCACGTCTGACTCAAGTCTGTTGCGTATTTTGAATTTCAGTATAATCTGTGGTGTAATTCACTTGGATCAATAAGGTAAGCGATCTTCTAGCAAAATTTTATGGACATTAGCAACTGTACTGATTATTATTTAAGAACAATTTTTTTATTCATCCAATGCTTTTATTCAATTGAAAAGGTAAAAAAATGCATTGTCTAGTCAATATCGCCCCGAACAATTCGCTAATCAACTTGTTCTTTATTCAGCTTCTCCATTTTACTTTGCCGATCGCAAGGGGTTGGCCTTGAGCTAAGAGAAGTCTGCACACTAGTGGCCCTTTTGAAGGTATAGAACAAGAAGGTCCGAAAAGCTCGCAATCGTCTTGTTTTCTACCCACTTAAGGTTAATTCTTTGGGCGCTTTGGTGTCTTAGAGTACTCTCGCGATGCTGGTGCTTTAGAATGTTTTTATATTTAAAGTCAGGCGAAGAAGAAGCTGGATCATTTTTAATGGATTAAAATAGCCACCAGTTTTTCATAAACTGGAGCTTTTGTAGAGTTAAATGCTTGACAGATATGTTTTCAAAAAACTGGAGGGCTTTTATCATTAGGCTTCTTTATGAAAAAAACTGGAGCTTGATATATGCATTAAAAGCTCAAGTTTTTTTAAAACGTCCTGGGTGCCTTTAATGTTTTTGTTTCTGAGAGTAAAAAATAAAGAAGAAACTGTAATATTGTTTCCCTGGCCACGATGCAAATAATCATATAGTCTTTTGCAAATTGAAGATGATTCGACAAATTATGGCACCTGTACATTTATAGTTATCTACATACCAACGAACTCTAACTCGTAAACATAACTCTTTAGCAGTCTGCCAAAAGTTGCAATTAACAATTTGTATCACAAATCGGTTCATAAAAATGACATAGTATAGAGATGTCTTGTATATTTGAATGAGTCTTGTTCTAATTGATCAAAGTTACCAGTTTCTTAAGAATAGTGCAAACAATGCGCGCATCAATACAATTTCGATGTTAACGCTTATATATATAACTGACTACGCGAAATATTAATAGAGTATTTGCCATATCATAAACGGAGAATAGAGTCATTACAAACATTTCAAAGACAATAGTTTTGTGAAAGGTGAAAAGATGGAATTAGCTATAGCAGAATATGTCTGTATCTTTGAAGCTTCAATGATGTTCTCCGCTTGAAGTCAGAAGGATCCTCCTTGATAAATTGAAAATACTGGGACTCATAGGATAGAAATCACTGAAAATGTATTCAACGAAAGGTCAGGTGTAAATTGAGTTAACATGTTCACAAGAAACAACTTTGGTAAATTATCTAACTCAGTCAATTTGAACATGATGTACCTGCTTTTTTAAGTGGTTTCTTAAGAGAGAATTCATTTGTATTCCGATAAAGAGGTAAAAAGAATTACTTTTGGGTCTTCATTCCATACGGCTCATAACTTGCGTATGATTTATGTAACACTGGTCTCATAGTGGCTAGTTAGTTTGTGCTATAAAGGATCTTTAGAATGTATGAAGGTGTTCTCACTGTTTTAATGGTAAAAGTGGTGTCATATGTAAGCTAATTAGAAGGTTTCTTTTCGCAAGTTAATTCTACAATCCATGTGTGAACTTCTGACAAAGTTGGTTAAAAATAAGTGTTTACTAACGTGATCACTAATGCATATTTTATTCTAGAGCTTTATTTGAACTAATTTGTCGCCCTTGTTCTGCATGAAAAGTCTGCGTATGTTCTTGAGTTACATCGGTTTGAGTTAATTACTCTTATTCGAACATGTTACATCTTTTTAAGTGTTTTAGAGCCATTTAATTCCTCTAAAAGGTAAAATATGGTTCATTCTATCAAACTTGTCAATTTTACCTCATATGGCTATTCTTTGTGCCTATAAATCATTTTAAAGGGTGTTCTTCACTTGTTTAATGGTAAATTTGTCATATATAAGATAATTAGAAAGCTTTTCAAGTATTTTTACAACTCATTTTAACCAACAAAGTGGTTAAAATAAGTTCATCCTATTCACTGCTACTTATTCTAATTTATTGACTAATTTCGCTCCCCCTTGTTCTCTAAAGCTAATGGTTACTCGTTTTGAGGTTTAATTACTCTTATTGGAACATGTTTACGATACTTTTTAAGTGTTTTAGAGCCATTTATTCCTCTAAAATGTAGAAATATGGTTCATTCGTTACTACTGCACTTGTATTCATACTAGATTAACCCATGATTTCCATATCGATGGCTATAGAGTTCTCCTGTGCCTATTATAGAATTTTCTAATGATTAAGGGGTGTTCTCAACTAGTAGTGTCTATTATACGTTGCCGTAAATTTGTCATTATAAATAATTAGGAAGCGTTTTTAGTGATTTAGAACTTCTGTCTATATAAGCAACAAAGTGGTTCACACCTAATAAGTCATTCCTATGAGCTATATGAGTTGAACTATTATTTCTATACTTTATTTGACTATTTAGTTGTCCCTTGTAGCCTGCTATCTAAGGCTAATGGTATATCTTAGACCTTTGAGGTGTCTCTTAACTCAGTATTGAGACATGTATGTTACTAGCATTTTCAAGTGGTTAGACGCCATATAATCCTCTAAAGGCTAAAAATGAGGGGCTCTATAGTCTAGTAATTTTCTAGCACAAAACTTGAACAGAGTCAAAGTTGTTAAGCTCTCCATCATAGTTCTAGTTCTTGTCGCCTAATAAGCAATAGTTAAGGGGTGTTCTCACGTTGGTTCTATATGGTAATCTATTTTAGTCATATGACAGTAATGATAGATCATAGAAGCTTTACAAGGTATTTACAATCAGTAATCACAAGATTATTTTAAACGAAATACAGAGTTTCTATTGTCTTACGTAGCGTTTAGAATCGTAATTAAATGTTAGATTTGTATACCTTTAAGATCATCGATTTGCGTGCCAACGAAGATAAGTTTACTCGTGCATTGCAGAGAAGATGACTTAGAGCTGCCACGGAAAGTTTAAACGAAATAAATCAGGTCTAGAATTTAACAGAAAATTTATTCCCTTCAACAGAGAACTTACAAGGCTTTTTGGGCCTACTAAAGTTAGTCAAAGACTAAGTGCATCTTTGCTAGTATTATTGTGTTTGTATAGCTAATGTAGGGTTTGTTTGCCACTAAGTTGTATTGGACTACGAGTTACGCATCATAACAGTCAAATCTCATGAGCATTAAAAAAAATGAGTGTGGAGGAAGTGTTGTGGTCTGTAGGATTGTTCTACTTAGTTGTATCATTGTGACTATGTTTTCAAGTTACACTAGATCTGGTCTGCATTTTATTTTTTCATTTTAAAGGATTTTGTAGGTATATGTCCAAATTGAAAGTAAGGCGCATTTAACCTTATAGTTTAGAGTTCTTAAATTTTTACTCGATATATTTTCTTATCAGCTTCTACAATGATGGTAAAAATTCGTCATAAAATAAAAAAAGATAAAGAGGGATTCCTCACTTTGGATTCTTCCCCAAAGACAAATCTCCAATTTTTCTTTATGATCACAATGAGGTATGAAATTAATATTCTAATCTACATGCTTATTTGTCATGTGCTGCATGGATATCTTATTATATTTCTTTGAAGTCTGTTTAGCACATTGTGTACTTCCTGTTATATGGTATATCTTCATGTTTGATGTTATGGACAACAAAACTTTGAGTTACTATCTGGCGGTATAAGGTATGTTTCAAATGCAAAAACTTTCTTGTTACCTGATATGAATTAGTTTTAACAATGCTTTATATATGGGCAGAAAATGATTTCTGCAGTTAGTAATTCATTTGATCAAAGCTTTTGAAAGTTGGAAGGTAAGGATCTGCCACTGGGTATGTGACATGTTATGGGTGTTGCTATTTAGGTTGTAATTAGTTTTTTGATGGGATTCGATTAGATTTTCTTTGTACTGAAGGTAATTATGGGCTGTTGTATGACTCGATGTCAAGGCTCAACAATTAAACTTTGGGCAGCTCTTTGATTCTTTTTGTATATATGTCACCATTTATAGCTAACCATTTCAAGTGCATAAGTCTCTTGTGGTATACTCATGATACTGTATACTAAGCAGACACATGATTAATTTAATCAATACCCATAGGGCACATTAAAGCAAGAATGACAAGATATTAAGAGCAAAGAATGATAGGAATACAACAATAGCAAATTAAAGCAAGAAACTCACTTGCGCAAAATGTAGAAATTTCATACACGCAACTCTCAGATCTAAACTAGAATTACAAAACTATTGGCAAGTATCAAAGACAACCTCAAATTTATTAAAAAATGTGCAGAAAATTGAAATCAAGCAACAACTAACTGTGGTTGGTGGTTGTGTGCGTTCGTCCGATAGAGGAAGTGATTTGTGTTCTGGTGAGTTTGGCAGGGATTTCGCCACTTCGTGTAGCAAACGGTAGACATTCGATGTGTAGAAAAGCGAGCGAGGTAGACTCAGGCAAACGGAGGTGGTTGGACGCCAGCTTGAAATTCGGCGAATTGTGCCAACGGAGGTAGGTTGTGAGTGCAGCAACGGAGGTGGTGTGTGGGTGCAGGAACGCCTATGGGGGGTTGGAGCAGTGAAATCGGCGTGGTTAGAGCAACAGAAGACACGAGCGGCAGGGTGGGTTGGACGCACATGGAACAGTCCGCCAAGGTGGTTTCGTTGGGAGCAGAAACCGTGAATTGGTGAGTAGGAGTTCGTTGGAAGCAGTGGTGGAAGCAGTGGTGGTTGGAGCAGCAGAAGCTGGCGGCGGCGGCGGCGGCGTTGGTCGGTGGAGGCGCATGATGACACGACCCCCAGACGAGACTTTGAGACAGACGTGGTTTGACGCTTATAGAGTAAAGCTATAGTTGGGAAGGTGGATGGATATTAGTGTGATGCTAGTTCCCAATAGAGTAGCTAACAAGGTCAGTGTGGTTTACTTCTTTGAGATTGAGTCAAGTGAGAGGCAAGCAATCGGCGGCGGTGGTATTCGTTGGAAAGCAGCTCGGCTTGGCAGTGAATTGGGGGTAGTCGAGCGGTGGTGATTCGCTATGAATGAAGGGTTTTGGGGGAGGTGATCCTTAGATGTGTTGTCGTGAAGTGGGAATCGTTAATGAAATGCTCTGTGTTTTTTTTTTCTTTGTTTGTCTTAATTGCTCAAGTGTCATTACAAGTAAAAGCTCCAGTTTTTATTTCACTGGTGGGCTTGTCACTAAAGCTCAGTTATTTAAAAACGGAGCTTTTTATATTATAAAAAATAGAATAACATAAAAAGCTCCAAGCTTAAAAAACTGGAGCTTTTAGTGAAGACGCTTTTTTAGCCTTTTTTCACTAGTTGGCAACATACTGTGCTCGAATACTATTCTATTTCTTGACTCTTATGTGTGACTTGTCTTGTGTCGCTTCCAAGATTCTTCTTCGGCCATCTAAGTTAGTATGTCAGTCGCCAGCTTTAGTAGTAGCTCGAGAATGTGCGGGAACATCTACTGTATGTGCCTCTCACCCAATGAGTGCGCAGTGTCGTCCGATGTGGATGTACATCCGTTCCCTTTGCGTTGTTGTGTAGACTTGCCTTGGCCTATGTGTTATACGCGCGTAAAAGGCTCACACTCATATTAGAGACAACATCGTGCACTTCACATCTTTTTTGAGAAGTTCTGAGACTCGTCTTATACTGCTTACTTGGTACTCAAACATGAGTCTGTACTTGTCTTTAACACTAGCACTGACATTGTTGTTGCTACGCCCTTGAAGACAAGTAAATTGTTCGAATTAACCTTTGCCTTCCATTTTTCCCCGTCTACAGACAGTAGATTGCCATGCAATGTTGATAGATAAATTCTTTCCTTCTGATCGCGGTAGATGGTCTTGTGCAAGCTTCAATTATAATTTTCTGAAAGCTCACCACCTTCGCTTGATTCGATTTGCTTCTTTCATAACAAATAAGAACTTCATGACATCTTGAGCACATTCTTCGCCAATGTTGTTGCTCATGTTTAAGATTTCTCTTGGGGAGTTCCATTTTCTCTATTCACACGAGCGCCTCGTGAGGCGACAAACCCTCTTCCACAATTCTTGGACTTCTTGATTGTGCTCATATATTGCGTCTGTGCACTGCAAATCAGGTAACAAGAAATCGAGTAGCACGAATCTTCACTGGTGAGACATGTCCTCTTGCCCCTTTTATGGATTCTTCTTGCGTCTTGCAAGTCTTCACACGTAACCGGTGTGAGGAAATAGGCCTCCGCAGCATCTACTTCGATTATTATTCATCATCATCTTTCCCCAGTAACCCATCTCTATTACTACTACCTCACTGGTTCGGTGTCGGGAGCATCATACTCCTGAGTGTTAGGCATTTGATTAATAGGAGAGATTGGGGTCGAGAATGATGTGTTGGTTTTGAGTTTGATCTGCCTAGATAAACAGAGAATGAAGGGGTTGGATTGCAAATACTCCATGTAGGATTGCGTAATTCTTGCCATGAAACTAAAATTTGGTAAATTTTGGTGAATTGCTTTGGAAGGTTACTCATTTTGTTGAAGCTACTTTGTAGAGAAAACTATATGAATTTAGTTGGCTTGATGAATGTATGGTCTTGAGACCTATATATTAAGAATTATTTTTTTGGGTAATTTAATTGTTGATTTTTTTCGTATTTTTTTATATTTTTTAGTGTTATTTCTATTGTGAATCACTGTTTTGTTTATATATTCTACTATTATTTATATTTTAAAAGGTTTTTTTTAATTTTAATTGAAAATATGTTAAAACCCTTAAAGTGTAATCAATGAATATGAGCAAAATCGGGATGTCTATTTGTAGATTTGAAAAAATTATAGATTTTGGTAATTTTTTTTTTAATTTTTTTAAATAGGATTCCTTAGCTAAGCCGAATAAATCAAAATAAGAGTTATGAAATATTTCGCAATTACTTCAGTACAGAGATGACGCAGATGGGCAGCGTGATAACAATGAGTGGGAGGGTCCGCGTCATCTGCGTCTTACCAAAATAAGCGCCGTGAGTCCACTTGTGTCAATACAATTTTAATTTTTTTTTTATCACTGGTATTAATAGCTGAAGACGACGTCCGTTTCAGCTCTTGGGAGGCGAAACGAACGTCGTTGTCGTTCAACATTCAGGCCAAAAAAAATAATCTCGATGACCTCAGCTACTGGCGACCAACATGAATTGGTTCATGAAACTTTTCGTGGGAACGAAAATTCGCGCGGGTGAATCTTCTCACGAAAAAAACCAAAAAATTCCACTCAGACACACTCGATATGCAAGTTGTTGTAGCCCAGAATTTTCAGATTCTTTTGATGGGAAGAACTTCTGGTTTATTGATTGTAGCTGCTCTTATGCTTTACTTATGTCATTGCGGTTTATTATTCTCTCGTGACCATTGTATTAGGTATCAATCTTTTTATCGTACATTTGAATCAAAGGTGCAGCTCGAATTTGGTAATGAATGCTACTATTCGCATTGTACATACTTATAAGTTATACTATTTTTATTGATGAATTGCCTAGTACATGTAATTAAGTGTACATCTATTGTCACCTTAGAGAGAGAGAACTCATTTAATAGTAAATGAATTGTGAACTGCATTGTATTAAGAATGGAGAGAAGGAAAATTTACAGGGTTAGGCCAGTCACAGATTCTGTTTCACTATGGCGTTGTCACAATAAAACTAAGTGTAGCTCCCCATAGATCTAGAATCTCCCATACGTGATTGCAGATTATATTGTATGAGGTATATCCACATAGACTTATTAATAGGGGTCGTGGTAATGGTCTTGACATAACAATTTAACTTACTTTCTCATGCCATCCGTCGTTTCCATATTAATAGCTACACTTATAAAATGGCAGACTCCATCACTTTTTGGCAGGATAACGGAGAGAGAGAAAGAAAAGGGGGTCATGTAAGAAGAGAGAAGTTAATGAAAAGTTTTTTGAAGAGACTTAATGATAGTTGAATAAGCATTTATGACTTATAAGATAGGGGTCGTTCGTAGGTGTAGTTTTCACAGCATTGAATTCTGTGTCCATAATTTACTAGCAGATGTGCATCCGCCATTGGAGGTGTTTGGGCACACGGCTGGCACGAACTCTCTTTGCAACGATTTCGCCGCAACAAATGTCTTAGTGACTGTCCGAAACTATCGCAACTGCTGTGCGTGTTTCTGGTGCTGCGTTGCGCGGTAGCCCACTCTCTTCAGAAGGCAAATCATCAGAGTAGAACGTAATACTACATCTCTTCTTGCCTTATCATCTGTGTTTTTTTCCTTTTTGGTTTTCTTTTTTCTTGTTAGATTTTTTACCGCATAACTTTACATTTTGTATGTATCCTTCTTAACATATTCTTATTGATTACCATTGGTGATGTCTATTGATGAGGTATTTATAGCCTTGATATTGAACTTCAATTTGAAGTAAAAAAAAAGAAAGATGTATAAAAATCATTGAATAGCAAAAGCATCCTTGTGACGGTGATCTCTAGTCATGCTGGGATTATAGTGCAACGTTTGATACTTATCATTAGCAATGTGATAATGAGCTTGTTATAATGAGTTCAAATTATATTTGAACTTCTATTATTCAACAATTCTTTTTAATTTTCTCTTTCATATACGTCATTACATTTGGTGTTTAGACAGCTACAGGTGGGGCGACTGAGAAACAATTTCGATGTCGTTTAGAAGATCGGCGGAGGAGCTCCGCTCTAACACAACTGAAGTTATCCTCCGATCACTCTTATTTCTTCATATACTCATCGCCAAGATTCGAATTGAACAATCGTTGAAACTATTTTGTGTGTGGAAATATAATTTTTTGATATATGTTGCTGTTAACGGATTTTTTAAAATCTTTAGACTCCTCCCCTTTTTTATCAAATAAGTTAATGAATTGATTTCCCCTCAAAAATAAGTTGATGAAATTTATTTATTTTTAAATTCATTTTGCCGTTCTAATAAGAAAGCCCAATGACAAAATGAGGAATTGATTCCAAGAATGCTCTTAAAATTGAGATATGCTAGAACGTTAACAATGTTTAACATTACATATAATGGATCTCTTGGATCACTTGATGCTATATTTCACTCTCACTTTTTTTCATTGTTGTATAAGCACACTAAGCTACTTTGTCATCATCGGATGTTTAAGAATTAACTAACAAAATGGTTGAAAATGGAAATTTATTTTTGGATAATTGAAAAACTATTTGAAGACACAATTTTTTTTACACATTAGGTAAACTAACTCGTAAACTACAGGAAATCCTAGCCCATCCAATGGATTTTACAAAATTGTCAATCTAATGATATTTTGGTAAATAAAACCAAAAAAAAAATTGCAAAAATTGTAATAAAATATTTTCATTTATTTACCAAAATATCAACTGGATTTCTCAACCACGTGGATTGACAAGTATACATGTCCATAATATATAGCGAGTAAATAATAATAGTAAAGTGATTAAGCTCTCTTTCTTATGGCAATAAGAACTAAGGAGTAGTTATTGCCTTATATAGTGATAACATCTCTTTCTTCAACTAATGTGGGACACTTATTATATTTGA
>SNQN01000689.1:30608-66027 GCA_008642245.1 Bassia scoparia
TAGTAAGTTTCCTCATTTTTTGTCAAACATTATTTTAGGATTATGCATTAATTGTGTTTTTGAATTTTACATGATTGAATATTAAATTTGGCAAGTTTATGCATAGAAGTAAATGTTTGTTTTGTAATAATAATTAAGTATAAGAGTTGAATTGGAATTTCATAGGGAGACACCATTGCTCCCCCTTCACTTATATAATAGAGATATATTTTTCCATATCTTAGTGTACGGTAACTTTTTCATGGAACGAAGGAAGTACTAATTATGCACTCCCCGTAACGTAAAATTAAACTTGCTTGCAACAATTTCTATTTACGAGTGTAACACAAAACTTTCAACAATTTTACCACTCTCATTATTTGGTAAAATTTTAATGACAAAAATTACCTTTTTACCCCTTCTTAATTTATGTTTTGGGAACACTACTTATCTCACCTCACCACCTCCTTTTTTTTTGCTAAGAGAGACACAAGTGCGGGGATGAGAATCGATCCCAGGATCTCCTGGAATCGGGAGGAAAACTTTAACCACTTGTGTTATCTCCCACTCTCTCACCTCCCATTACTTTATGTTTTATTTTTATCCTTTATTTTACTTTTTTTTCCATTTTCTGGACCACTACAATAATATACAGTATCACCTAACTTACTATTCTCTCTTACTTTAACATTAGAGAGTGTGCTAATACAATTACTTGTACTTCCTCCGTTTTCGACACCTTTGTTGCATGCATTAGAAAACGAAGGAAGTATTACGTTTTGGATGGAGTGAATTTTTTTATTATTAAAAAAATATATAGAATTAGATTAGATATATGAATGAATGAATGAATATGATGGATTCAAAAATACTTCCTCCGTTTTTTTTAGTTGCCCCAGTTTGACTTTTGTACTATTCACAGGAGGCACTTTGACCAAGTTTTGTGCTTTACACGTAATGAAAAATATAGTCAAATGGGATCTCGTTAGATTCGTCTCGTTAAATAATATATTAATATCTAGTTTTTTATAATTTTCATTAATCATAATTATAGTTATTAACGGTCAAAGTTGTGCCTCGGCAAGTGTGTTTTGTTGACTGGGGCATCTAAAAAAACGGAGGAAGTATTTCTTTACTTGAGAATTCCAAACCCCCGTAGGTTATTCTAGTCAAGTAGTCATTCGACACTCCCCCACCCCCACCTCTCTCGCTGCGCTGCTGCTGTTGGTTGCGTTTTGGCCCCAATTGACACCATTGTTAGGGTTTCGGTTTCGTAAGGTATTCTTCTTCTTCTTTCATCTTCTTCCCCCTAATTTTGTTTAGAATTGTCGATCTATTTATCATATTGTTCCGGTTCTGTTGAAATCCTGAGTTGAATTTCGTTGGATTTTTGTGTTGTATTGTTTATGCGCTGCGGTTTGTGAGGTTATTGGTGTTTGCGTTTTAAGTGGTTTTGGTTCAGTGTTGTTTTTGCCTCATATGTCTCAATTTGTTTCTTACGATTAAGGTTATAATTAATCAGTTATAAATCTGTAATTCATGTTCATATATCAATCGATGGATATTGCTCATGTTTGTGTGCGCTTCATGATATCAAATCAAATTGATTTTATATTTAATTATATTTTTATTTTTTTGAAATTATGACAGAATTATTTATTTATCATGGAAGGTAAGTTGATGAGGGCTTGTAGTAATTCTAGGGAGAGGAGGGAGCCGGAGCCGGAGCCGAAACGGAAACTGAAAGAAGAAAAATTGGAACAGCTAATTTTAGTCCAAATGGCAATGCCAACAAGGATCTCAGAATTCTATGTATTGGATTTGGAAACAGAGAAAATAACAAAAAAACCTGTTGCCACATTGGTGAATCAAGGCTATGCTAATGGTTCCACTGTTTATTTAGGATCCATGATTTATTGTGTTGGCGGACACGACAAGGAAAATATGATCACCACACTTCCTGAGTTCATAGCTAAAGCTGGAGACCACCACCTTCACTCGCACACTTCCCGTGCCAAGTTGATCGTGCCCTGTGATCGACTTTTACGAACAACTGATCCTCCTGGCCCTGATGATGTTGACCCTAATGCTCATGCTGCTGATGCTGTTGCTCGTAAGGGTGGTTTGGTTCTGGAGCCTACTAGGTTTGAAGCTGGTCCCAAAATGCTGCATCGTCTGTTTAAACCACCTTGTGCTGTGCTCGACGGTAAAATATATGCCTTTGCATCGTTCAAAATTCCTGGAGAGGTGTTTGAACCTGAAGGCGAGGGTGGAGAGTGGAAGGCCTTGCCTCCCATACCATCTTCAATTATCGTTCCTGATCGTGACCTTCCTTCTGATCGTTACCCCTATATGTCTAATCCTGTCATTCCTGATCACAAGAATCATAGGATTATTGTGCACGTCGATCCTCAGCTTTTTGCTTACTATCCTCAGCTTGGTACTTGGGAATGCCTAGACCATGAGTTTATGTCCGACTGGTATCCAGCTGCTGCCTTGGTCGATGAAGTTCTTTACTTTCATACTGACAAGACGCCCCAAAACTCCATTTCTGCCTATGATCTGTCCACTAAAGCTTGGTTGAATGTGTCTTATTATGATGACAAGTATCTTTATCACCACCGTTTTTGTTATGCTGAGAGGGCAACCATGCTTCCGTTGGGAAACAATGTTCTGTGCTTGGCCAACTCATGTATCTATCGAACCGACCAGTTAACTGATGTTCCATGCAGGTCCGATCTTAGCTTCATTCGATTCAAAGTCCAGCGCACCTCTCCTCAAGAGGTTCTTGTTACTCTTATTGATTCAAAGTGCTTTACCCTTGATGATTATTACAAAGCCAAACACTTCATCCTTCTTTAGGTATACAATTCTATCCATACTACTACTACTACTATGACTACTACTATGACTACTACTACTACTACTTGGTATTGTTAATTCCCCCCGTTTTTCAAACATGAAGTTATGTGTAATCGACCCCATTAATCTGTCTTCCTTGTTTTCATGAGCTGCTCTCCTTCAGCTAATTGGTTGGGATTAAGCATGATGTTGTTGTTGCTGCTGCTGTTGCTGTTGTATTTATCATTGTATTCTTTTGCAAATCTGTTGAAGTGACAGTGAGTGTTTTTGCAAGCATGAATATTTTATGTAACTGTGAGTCTTTTAAGTAATTGCGGTTGATATAGGTGCTCAGCACAAGTAGTTCCTCTGAATGGAAAAGGAATGGATAAAGTTTACTCCAAAGCTAAGCTTTTTGTTTGCTTTTGTAAAACAGTATAATACCCTTGAATCTAAAAACTACTTGTATGTTTGACCTCAACTTCACCAAATGACCTATTGGAACCTGCAAGTGATTTCCTCAACTCAAAACTCATCATCTCCAAAAGTAGTTCGTTGTTGAGCATGCCCTAAAGTTTAGCGCTTGTTTAAGTTTCCTTTATTACTATTAGGGACGAGGGTGGTATGCATATTGTTTGTGTTAGAAGTCATGGTGCATTGTAAAAGCATTTTAGGCTATTGCAACTGAGATTTTAGGCTACAACAACTTTAAACTCATCCCCATTGTATGTATAGCAGTGGGGCAACATTATTTTTAATTTGATGAAGAATAATTGCAAAGTAACACTTGTATTAACAGTGCTTCTTGTCTGCAAATATGGAGATGAGGATTTTTCTCATATTTCGTTTTTATATATCAATCAAGCTAATCTCATCAATTTATGTGTAGGTGGCTGATCATCCTTTTCGAGCAAAGGAGGAGTTTTATATCAGAGGTCTTCAGGCTTTTGTGGTGTCAATCTTTTTTTCGTTTACGGGGTTAAACCAGTTCTGTGTCTGTGTGTTTTTCCCCTTTGTTTCGTTTCTTTTTGTCTACGTTTGTGTTGTATGCAACTACTAGTTGTCCACACTCAAGATGTCGTGTGAGGGACAAAATACTTGTTTTAATTAAGGATTGGTTATAAACTTATAATAATTATTACTATCCTTGTTTCAATTTAAACTTAAATTCTTTAATGAAGGATTACAAATATCCGATATCCAGTTTTTCGGATATTTTGTAATTTGTGGGTGATTTTATTAACTTAGCAAAAAAAAAAAAAAAAAAACTTAGCCATTCGACACTAACTTAATGGAATTAGCAATTTGTGGGTGATTTTTATTAACTTAGCCAAAGTTATGGGTGTAAAATGGCATACAATAGTTCCAAGATTCCAAACGTTGTGTGATCCGTTCATATTGGTCCCAACTTGTGGGGGTCTTTTGGTCCCATGATCAGTTTACCTCCTATAGCATGTAAATTTATTTCTTTTTTCCAAAAAATATAATAAATATATATAGAATTGATTATTTTAAAAAGAAAACCAAAAAAAAAAATCTAATTTCAAAACTAGACAAATGACCCCTTGGAATGTGCTATTTTTTCTAGCACGTAGATTAATGCATGCAATTTGAGGAATGCAACTACATGGGTATTTGAGGTCGATTTAGGACGTAATTATATGTTATTTAAATTGTGGCGGGTTAGGAACAAAACAACATGCTACTCTAGTCTTTTTTGTAGATTTCGATTTCAAAATCGATCCCATTAAGATTTAAAATGACTCCAAAAAATCTTGAACGTGCTATTTTTTAAGCACATAGATCTATGCACTCAAATCGAAGCAGGTTGAGAACGCAACTATAGACTACTCTATTCGTTTTTGCAAATTCTGACCTTAAAATTAACTTATTCACTAAGGGATAAATTGACCACTAATATCTTAAAAGGTTGGCACATAGATCGATGCATAGAAATTGAGGCGGATCGAGAACACAAGTACATGCTTGTCTAATCGTATTTTGCAAATTTTGACATCAAAGTTGATCCCATTAAGGATTAAAATGATCCCTAAAATTTTGAATAGAATATTTTTTTTAGCATGCAGATTGATGCATCTAAATGGAGACGGGTCGACAATGCAACTACAAGCTACTTAAGTCGTTTTTTTTTTTTTTTGAAAATCCCAACTTCAAAATTGATCCCATTATGGATCAACATAACCCTTAAAAATTTGAATGGGTTATTTTTAACACATAGATCGATGTACGGAAATGAAGGTGGGTCAAGAACGCAACTACATGCTACTCTAACCTTTTTTTTTGTTGCAAATTATAACCTTTAAAATGACCTTAAATCTTTCCCCTTAAAAGACAATTTTTTTTGGTTTTAAAACTAGTTTTTAAAAATCAAATTTCATATAATCTTATTGGTTTTAAAAATAAGGATTTTTTGTCACTAACCATCTTTTATAAGGGTGACTTTGTCACAAACCATGTTTTCTAAACGAAATTGTCACAAACCATCTTTTGTGATATAAGTGTTTGTTGACCACCACCTTATGGCTGGAATCCGACGTTGACCGTCACATACTCGACTTATTAAAATTTGTTTTTTTTTTTCTGTTTTTTCGACTTTAATCCCCCTCTAACCCTTCCATTGTCTCTTTATAAATCGAATTCTACCCGTTGCTCTGCTATTATGTCTTCCTTTTGCTGTTTCATTTGTTTCTTACTCTGTTATTGATGAACAATGAGCAGAGTAGCAATTAAAATGAAGAAACAGAGTTATTACTCAATGCCTTGCTAGCAACGTGCTACTGGGAGTTAATATGAGGGGGAATAGTGAATGATGATTAGGGAAACAGAGTAGCAATCAATCGAGTAATGTTAGAGGGGATTAAAGTCATCATCGTCAAATATACGCAATTCTTGAAGGCTGTGGAAAGACTCCGCGCTGTCTCTTATACACATCTAGATGTGTATAAGAGACAGGAGCAGAGTAGCAATTAAAATGAAGAAACAGAGTTATTACTTGAATCGAGTGAGCAGAGTAATGAATGTTATGATGATTTCTGTAATCACGAGGCAACCACGAGGATGTGGATGATGATTTCTGTAATCAGTATTGTACTAGCTACTGGGAGTTTGCTCTTTTGAACTTAAATATACAATAACTTTCTCCTTGAATAGGAAGGAAAGGAGTGCAGGGTGCTGTACCGGGACCTGTTTTAACTTGGGCWCAACGAGTTAAAATTGCCTTTGAGGCTGCTAAAGGTCTGGAATATCTGCACGAAAAGGTTCAGCCATCTATTGTCCACCGTGATGTTAGATCTAGCAACGTGCTACTGGGAGTTAATATGAGGGGGAATAGTGAAAGATGATTAGGGAAACAGAGTAGCAATCAATTGAGTAATGTTAGAGGGGATTAAAGTCGAAAAAATAGAAAAAAAAAACAAATTTTAATAAGTCACATGAGGAGCACGTGACGGTCAACGTCGGATTCCGGCCATAAGGTGGTGGTCAACAACCACTTATRTCACAAAAGATGGTTTGTGACAATTTCGTTTAGAAAAGATGGTTTGTGATAAAGTCACCCTTATAAAAGATGATTAGTGACAAAAAACCCTAAAAATAATCAATTATACATACGGAGTATACATGCTACATGAGATAAACGGGGGTAAATGAGGACTAAAATTAGTTAAGATTCCCAAAATTTTGGACCAATAAGAAATAATCAAGAGTTATGACCAATTTGAACGGATCACGTAAAGTTAGGGGGGCCTTTTTGTCAATTTTTTTAAAAAATAAAATAGGGAGATATTTTAAAAAGATAAAAACATTTAAGGGTAATTTTTAAATTTTTCCATGTGATTATAGTCTTTTACTAAATTGACCATTTTTTCCATTTTCAAAAAATAAATCAATTTTTATATATTACACTCAATAATGGAGGAAGTCTTTAATTTTTCATTTTTTTTTTTTACCACAATAGCTATTTTGTGAATGAGAGACCGTGAGGAGATTTAGTCGTGAATTAACAATGAGAATAGAGACAATTTGAATTGGTATGTCGACTATGGAGAACTTCAGATGAGAAGGAGACCCTAAATTTTAATTTATATTTATGTTTCTGTACTGGTTAACTCAATATTCATCCATATTAAGAGTTTACACTTTATACTGCTCATACGCCGCAATACAATACCACTCTCAATCTGCACTGCAGCTTAGGCTCAAAAACAGAGATAAATGTGCTCAACATAATTACACGTTTAAGCTTAAAAACAGAGTTGATTGTGCCCCAACATTCCAGAACTCAGCAAACCTGAAGTCATAAAACACAAATCATAAATGAGTCATCTTACAATTTTAAATAGCAAAATCTCTAAAGAACAACCAAATTGCTGCATAGATAAAGAACCACCTCTGATTTTTCCCCCCTATTCCCTGCTCCACACACATGAATCCCAAAGATAGCCAACCCTGAAATTGCGACACAAAAATTCTGTTATTGAAAATGGAGTTTATGGTTTTCGGCTTGAACTGAATGCACCTAAATTATTGTGTATATACTTGTTTACTTATGCAGAATGGATGCAAGAGTGCTGAAATTACGATATCTGGATAAAACAACTAAACTGTTAGGGTTGACATAGATGATATTGATAAATGTATTGTTTTCTGCTAGATGTCACTAATGATATGTGTGATGAGTTTGCAAAGAGAAAATACCCGGGTCGTCACTACAGTTCTGACTTCTGAGGAGAAATCCATTAATCTCACAGATGACAGGACATTAATGCAGATGTTTGATGATATTAGGAAGAAAGACATTGTTGTGTGTGTTTTAGAGATTTGAAGGAGCCATCATTCATTCATTCATTCATTTGGAATTTAGCATAGGAATGATACCTCTAAAGAGAAAAAAGCTACAAGTCAAGACTCAAGAGGAACAAAAACACCGCCAATCACTATAACGATACCTTAATTTCAACTTCTGAACCACTAAGCTTAAATGAACACATGAATTTGACAAGTCCTGAGTTCAGCCCAATGAACTATCCTCTCCACTCTCACAAACAAAGGTTACCTCAGATTTTGAAGGACATCCCATTATCACCTCCTCATATTTCATTGTGAAGAAATTGCTCATCTTTCAACTCCTATCTTGAGCTGCCAGAAGTGATTCACATTTCTGGGATAGAATTTCAAGCCTCTTACCACTACACAAAACCTCATCCATCGCCACATTCTAGTTCCTTGACACAACCTCAAACCTCAATACAACCACCATCATCAACCTCAAAACTTCCTAGATGAATGCAAGACCTCCAGCTTTTTTTGAAAAAATTGTATAACCATGAAAACTAACAATATAGAATCAAAAGGGAAAAAAAAAAAATCAAACCAAAGACTATTACTTACTAATTCACAAGTGGAGGTAATTTCCATTCTTTTGAATCTACACCAAACTCGCCCTTAATTTTCGTGTTAGGGTTTTTAGAAATCCTGTAAACAAAAAAATTGACAAAATCTATTAAATATAGTGCTCTATTAAATATAGCCCATTAAGAAAAGTGTTAGTATGATCGACTTTAAACACTCACTCGATAAAATGTTTACATAACGCAAAATATGTCAATTCATGCACATTTGGAAAAATTTGTCTCAATTCCAAATCAATTTCAGAAAGTTCCAAAACCTAAAAAAAAACAATAAACAATAAAACCATTATATTAAATTTGAAATGTCCAAAATTTGAAAATTTAAAGGACAAAAAATTTAAATTCGTACCTTCTTTCGATAAGATGAATACCTTGCGTCATTATGATGACCGTAGACCGCATTCATATATCTTACAATATCTTTCGCTTCCACATAGGGTCGAACCATAATATTTGATTCATCATTGAATGAATCACCTTCACTAAAAATCTTTCTGTATATTCCATCATTCGGGATCATATTATACCAATTTCTGTAAGATAATTCTGAACATTGTAACAAACTCTCCTCTAAGTCATCATCATAGAATGATGAATGATTTGGCATCTTACGCCTCAAATTGATCATAAAATATGCTCTTTTCAAAGGAGTCCAGAATAAAGGCTGGTCAATAATCCAAGAGAAAGGCAAATGATCCCTGTAAAACAAAGTTAAAATTTACGGAGTATATAATTTAAAAAGCAATACAATAAAAATTATTTCTCTATTGCTAAATAAACGCAACAAACTATTATTTTATACTTAACATATAATAGAGTTTTGTTGCGTTTATTTGAGAAAAATAGGAAGAAATTCAACTGGATTTATTTTGACTTACTTTTCATTTTTAAAATAATCGAAAACTGAAATGGCAAATTGGACTTCATTTGGCAGATATTTCTCAAGACCGGCTCCAGGGATAGGTAAATATACGATTCTTTTCATTAAAATACCCAAAGCATATAAGTCCTGTGAGTGATTTGCTGAAGAATTCATTGAAGGCAAAATTTTTCCGCGACCCGACTCAACTACGAAAGATGAGTACAACAAGTCGCCACATGCACATCCTTTCGAATAGAGATAAATTAAGCCATCAACTATATCCCTGTAATTGAAAGAAACTTATTCAATAAAATAATTACATTAACATATTATCAAAATTTAAATTTAAAGAAAAGAAATATACCGGAAAACTTCTATAAAGTCAAATTTAATGAAATTCCACCATTTACTGACTATGTCGCTTCTTTCTTCATCGCTCAAATGAGAGTACTTTTGATCACCACGCCACTTTTCACATTTCAGTGTGAAATGAGATTCCAATGTCACAACAAATTCAGTACAAAGATATGTTTTTTGTTTCCCATGAATAGTTAGATCCGACATATCCTCCACCATCAAGATGAAACTACTTCCAAGTCCTAAGAACATTAGTGTCTTGAGCTCTTGTTTGTGATGAATAGTGCATTCAATCAAAGACTTTGGGAACATCACACCATTGCTCATACGTTTGAACCCAGAATGTACACCAAAAATAAGAAATTCTGACTGAGAAAAATCTGACTGACTAATTTCAAGTAAAAATTCTGATAAACAAGCAACCTGAACATAATAAGATGTGATATTAAATAACTAATCATAAACAGTAAAATTAAAAATAAAAATATAGATATCGGATTAACATTCAAATACAACAAAATTGTGGTTTTGAGTAAATTACCTTAATTTCACAAGGCTCTGAAGATTCCTGGCTGATATCTTCCTTCTCTTGCTCATTGACTTTTTCGAATTCTTCCTTCTTTTGCTCATTGACTTTTTCGATTTCTTTACTGATATATTCCGTCTCTTCCTTCTCTTGCTCATTGACTTCTTCGATTTCTTTACTGATATCTTCCTTCGCTTGCTCATTGACTTTTTCGATTTCTTTACTGATATCTCCCGTCTCTTCCTTCTCTTGCTCATTGACTTCTTCGATTTCTTTACTAATATCTTCCTTCTCTTCCTTCGCTTGCTCATTGACTTCTTCGATTTCTTTACTGATATCTTCCTTCTCTTCTTTCTCTTGCTCATTGACTTCTTCGATTTTTTTTTGAGATTCATCACTAGTATGAACAAAAGAGTAATTATTATAAAGAAATACTAGTCAAACTATATAAATTGTGAAATAAATTATAAAAAAAATTAAAAGCCAACCTGTTTTCATTCTTCAGCTTCTGTTTGCTCTCTACATTGTCCTTCGCAGGGGGATATAAAGCAATTAATGCTTTATCTACCAAATCTTGACATAAATTAACTGCCTCAATTTTCGTAGTAGATTGAAACATATCTCGTGCTTTTTGATAGTTGTCTAAGGCAGCATCAAAATTATTTTTTGCAAAATAATGATCACTGCATCAATAAAACAAACCAATCAAAACATTTAGGGGTCGTTCGACAATGTTTTCCTTCAAATTTCATGAAAGTAAAAAACAAAACTTGTTCGGAAAAGTGTTTATAAAAACAAGTTTTAACTCATTTTTTAAGCGGAAATCACAAAACCACTCAAAGTAGTTTTACAATTTGTGTTTTGTTTAGGAATTTGAATTTTTTTTTTTTTGTCAAGATTGATGAATCACTTCAAGACTACCCCTCAAACATTCAGAGATCATCTTTAATCAGCCAATCAATATTCTATTCCTATCTCTTCTTGATTTTGAGAACTCACATGAATCAAAAACAAAGAAAAAACAAACCAACTATAAATTGAGACTTTGATCGAAATTCAAATGAAATACCAAACTAATCTTCAATTATTAGCAAAAGAAATTGTAAAAGAGAGGGAAACAAACAATTATTTGCCAATAATATATGAACAAGGGCAGCCAACTAAAAATATGAAGCTATGTACAAAGTATAAAGAAGAATTATATACAAGTATCTCATCAAAAAAAGAATTATATACAAGTATAAAGAGATAAAATAAATAAGATTAGAAAATCAGTGATTATTGGACCCACTCATTACTATGTATTTTTTGCTTCTTCGTATTGAGCTTTTAGTATACAGTATTGCTAATTTGTTAGCCAAATCCACTGAAATAATACTTCCTCCGTAACAATTTAATTGCATATAAAATAATTTTAACACAAACAACAATAAGATTATATCTCACTAGTCTTAAAATTATTTTACTTAAATTGCTTATCGCTTCCTCAAAAAACGTGCCCGGACTAAAGTTGCAACTAAATTGTTACGAAGGGAGTAGTTGTTTTATTTTTGTTTTGGGTTTTGTGAAAACTAAAAACTAAAGAAAACTGAAAACTAAAAAAGTTGTATTGATACCAAACGGAACCTTAGCTATTTGTTTGTGTTTAGGCATTGTTATGATTCTATCTAGATTTTGAATTATATAACTGTACCGATCCGTGAAGATTTAGAGTTGAAAAATTGGTCTCATTATTTTATATTCAAATTATGACAAAAGTCGCAAAATAATTTTGTCAAGAGAATGAGTTAATATAAAAGTCTAAATTTGTCTAAATTCTTATTAGACAACTCGACAAAATAATCATCATGACTAATCAATCAATTAATAAAAAGTATATGCTAATGAATGAGTTAATATGCTAATGAATGAATGAGTTAATAATATGCTAATGAGTTCACATCAACAAAAATATATATTGCTAATGAGTTAATATGCTAATCAATTAATAAAAAATATCATGCCTTATTGCCTTATACAAAGAGATTGAGTTAATATGCTAATGAAATATAAGAATTTTGTATATGTTATTAGGGATAAGAATGATACTAAAAAGTGTTTTGAAATTACAAACAAAACAAAAAACCATATTGGTAGCGATTGCTAGAAAATTATTCAGATGTAAAAAAACAGAGTCTTACCCCTGCATTTTGTGAAACAACGGAGAATCCTCCTCTTTGTACAAGGCATGACTATGATAGTCGGTCTCTGAAGCTCTCTCGGCAGCATTAAATGCCTCTTTAAAAATAAATAAAATTAAATTAGTAAATTACAAGAGAGAAATGAAATTAAATTACGTGCAAGTTAACGCCGAAAACCGGCGACAAGATGGTGGTCAAATGCGATACGTATCAAATAAGATGATTTATGACAATTTTGTTTAGAAAAGATGGTTTGTGACAAAGTGACCCTCATAAAAGCTGGTTAGTGACAAAAAACTCTTACAATTATGATAAATATATAACAATACCGAATTACTAGTCTTGTAATAATCTCATACTTACCCTCAACCATTTGATTGCTTAACAAAACTCTGGCCTTGGTAAACCATAATGATCCATCAGATGGTCTTGCATCTATATCTGTATTAAGTTTGTCCAAAATATTAGCGACAACCTTCTCTCGCTTTGTCTCTTTCACTATTCCCTCAAGTATCTGAGCAGCCCCCTTAGCACCGGTCTCTAAACACTTCTTTAATTCGCCATATTTCTTTACAGCTTCCTCATATTGTTTTGTTGCACGCAATTCATCACTGCAGTAAATTGAAAAATACATTATACATATAAAACTAACCATCTTCACTAATACTTAAACTCGAAGAACCATGCATGTGCTATTTTTCTAATATTGGGAAGAAAAAAAATTGATAATATTCTGCAACAAAAGAAATCGACAAAACTATGAAAATAGAAAACTTTTCATTCACCAATAAAGAAAACAATAGCTAAACAGTTATTGAACCATCACACGTAAAAATGATTAAAAAACACAAGGAGCAAAAAAGTATTACCCCACTAATTTCATCTTAATTGGATTAGTATCCCTAAAACTTTTAAATACATCTTGTTCATGAAGCCTAAGAGACCTTGCTTGATCAATCGCTGCAAATGTCTCTACATAAGGAAAATCAAATTAGAAAGTTAATAAAATAAAACAATACTATTAATAAGTACATAATTAAAACTCAAACTTACCACTATAGAAATCACAAACCCATGGTTGATTACTAGCCAAAACTCTCTCTATATAAAGAAAATCAAGTTAGCAAAGTAATTAAATAAAACAATAATATTAATAAACATATAAAACTCACACTTACCACTCAATACACCAAGTCTTAGTAATGCAGTGGCTCTACTATACCAACACCAACCTTCTTCTTCGCCTCTGATATCATCCAGACTTCGGTCCGCGAGGACCAATGAATGAATGCTAGTGAGTGCATCACCCCTATAATCACAGATATCAAATGCATAATGGTGATGATAGTGATATTGAATTGCTATTTGTAAATCCTTAATTAAGAGTAATATTATGCAAAGTATAAAATAGCAAATATGGTTAAGATGAGTTCTAAAAGTGCCAAATACCTTGGGTCACGATTTTGAGATTGCTGTGGAGGTGCTTCAACATCAACTAATGAGCCAAGAAGCTCATTGATGCCGGAGTCTGAGCAACTTGACAATTCTTTTACAACAACTGCAGAATGTCAAAACCATAAATTCTTACCATTCAAAACAAATGGAGGAAAAAAAAAACTGAATAGTGAATATTGTATAGCTTTGAAAGGCTAAAGATTAGTACCCTTATCAATTTCAATTTCTGGAATAGATTGCTGCATGTAAGTAAATATTTTGGAAACCATAACATCACAACTACATACAAAAGTTCAAACAAATAATAGTAAGTCATTACAAAGTCTAGCTACTTACATTTTTAAATGATGTTTAAAAAAATGAAATCAAACCTTGATGAATCATCCACTTTCCTTAACACAAGCAGAAGAGTGGAGATTTTGAATGTACGGATGAAGTCAACATTGACTTTTGTTTGTTGCATCATCACAGACGAGTCAATATCAGACGAGCCAATATCAGAAGAGGATACGAACTGAACATATATATATATATATATAAAATGTCAATATACATACATAGTTACAAACTTACACTACATTGAAGATAAGGAAAATCACTTACTAAGACAGCAATGTCAGCGCGCAATGCTCTACTCATCAGTTTAGGAACATATCGATAATGACTCTACAAATTATAAAAAAAAAATATTAAACATACACATATAATGATACACAATACTAAATAAAGAATATTCAAAACACTTCAAAGTTTAGCCAGCATGTTCCCTAAGAAGAATTTTATGAGTTTGCATTGGCTACCATCTATCTTCAAACTCATCTTTGTTAACAAATTGTCAAGGAAGTTCTTTGATTGAAAAGGGAGAGGGCATCTAACTAAAGATTGTCCTAACAATAAAGCACTCACAATTGAAAGATATAATCGGTTCAAATTATTAAAGGATGCATCATGCAATCTTTTGCTTGTTGATGAGAGCAATCTCATTGTTGGATCTTGCCATGATGCTGATAAGTGATAACTATAAAGAAGAGAACGCATGTGCGGGTGTGGTGAGGATGAGGATAATATGCTGGTTCTTAGAAGGCCATTACATGAGAATGAGCCACAAAACATCATTCAAAGGGACCAACTCTTTAGAACAAGAACCAAAGGTAAAACAAGTATTGTTATTACTAATTCTGGTTCTTGTACTAATGTTGCATCTCAAGATATGGTTTCAAAGCTTAATTTAACTACAAGAACTCACCCTAACCTTACAAGCTTGGCTGGTTAGGTGATAAATCTAGTATGTTTGATAGAAAGCAAGCACTTGTTTCTTTCTCTATTGGTAACTAAATGTGATGTGATGTTCTTCTTATGTGTGCTTGTCACAGATTATATGGGAGACCATGACAATATGATAGAGGTGTGAAGCATGAGGGACGAACCAATGTGTATACGGTTTCTAAAGAGGGCAAGCACGTTAAATTGAAACCACTTGATCCTAGGGGTAAAAGGTCTCAAGCTCAAAAGAAAGACAATATCTTCATGATATCTCAAGAGTGTGAAAGAGGTAAATAGCTATTGAGGAGAATAAAGGTGATGCACTTATACTAATCATAAAGGCTATCAATGATGAACATCTTAAACCGAAGAGTTTGAAGATATGTTTCTTGATGAGCTTCTTAATTATTTCCACCTAGAGGTATTCAGCATGCTATCAAATTGATTCCTAGTTCTTCCTTACCTTGTAGCTTAGGTGCAATCCACAAGAATCACAAGAGTTTCACAAGAAAATCCAAGAATTGAAGGATCCACAAGAACCACAAGAGTTTCACAAGCAAATCAAAGAGTTGATGGGTATAGCCGTATAGGCTATGTGAGAGAATCAATGAGCCTTATGGCCGTTCCTGCTTTGTTGATGCCTAAAAAAGATGGAACTTGGAGAATGTGTATTGACAGTACGACAACTAACAACATTAAAATCAATTATAGGTTTCCAATGCCAAGTAAGGCTTAACGACATGCTTGATGAACTCAATGGCTCTCAAATCTTCTCAAAAAAACGATCTAAGGAATGGCTACCATAAGATGAGAATTCGCGAAGAAAATGAATGAAAGATAGCCTTCCGTTATATAAATGGTTAGTGATGCCTTTTGGACTTTGTAATGCACCTACTTCTTTCATGAGACTTGTTAATGAGGTACTAAGACCTTTTCTCAATAAAGTTGTTGTTTAATTAGATGATATACTTGTTTATACCAAATCAAAAGATGAATATTTACATCATTTGAGATTGATATTTGAAAATTGAGAGGGGTTAAAATATATATGGTAAATTGGAGAAGTGTACTTTCATGATACCAACACTTTCCTTGGTTATGTTTTCTCCAACTCATTCATGTCCATCTTACAAAGGTAGAGGCTTGTTCTTCATGGCTTGTTCCTAGTACTATTTATGAAGTTATGAACTTCCACGTTCAAGGGGTTTTCTACTCAAGGCGATTTATCAAGGAATTTGCTACTCTTAGGTCACCTATTACTGAGCTTAAGAAGAAGGGGAACAAATTGGTATGATCCAACAAATGTCTCGAAGCATTTGAAGAAGTAAAGGAGAGGTGCACAATGCACCAATACCAGGCAAGACCTTGCCTGATTTCACACCAAAGTGTTAGAGGTAGAGTGTAATGCTAGTGGCGTGGGGATTGGAGCTATCCTAGTCCAAGAGAAACGTCCAATTGCCTATTTTAGTGAATGGTGCCAAGCTCAACAATGATGGGGAATTTTATGCAATTGTGAGAGCACTTGATCATTGGTCTCATTACTAAAGACCAAAACCTTTTGTGTTGCATTCTGACCATATTAATGGATAGCAAAAGCTTAACTATAGATATGCTAAATGGATGGAGTTTCTACAATCCTTCACTTTCAATTCCAAGTACAAAGAAGGCAAAAAGAATGTGGTAGCTTATTTTCTTTCAACGAGGGGAAATTTTGTTGCTACAATAGAGCAAAGTTCTTGGATTCGATTTGATTAAAGACTATTATCATGAAGATTTCGATTTCAAGGAGGTTTTTGAGAAGCCAACACAAGACTTTATCAAGCAAGATAGATTTCTCTTAAAAAGGAAGAGACTTTGCATACCAAAGTGCGGAGTTTGAGAGCTACTAATAAGAGAGGCACATGGTGGAAGGATTGTTGGTGACTTTGAGGTTCATAAGACCATTGACATAGTACAAGAACACCCCTATTAGCCTAAGATGATAGGACATCCATACAGAGCACTTTTTAAAAATGCATGTATACTCCTTTACCTACTTAAAAAATACCTTGGGAAAATACGAGTTAGACTTTATTGTAGGATTGTCTAGAACTCAAAGAGGCAAAGATAACATCATGGTTGTAGTTAATAGATTCTTGTAATGGACTGACTTCGGACAAGACTAATGTAATTAATGTAATGCAATGAGATAAAATTTATTAAAAGGAGGAATGCTTTCATTGAAAAATAAGAAATGATTATCGTGGAAGTTATGGCTTGATGTCATTACTCTTAATTTGGCTTGAGGCCATAAATCTCTCTTGCATTTGACTCGTATACTTTTCACTCTCATAAAGGGGTGCCAAAGATAAGATGGTGGACCTTAAAGGATGCAAATGCTAAAGTTTTCATCGAAAAAGTGATCAACAAGGCTAATTAAACTAGTAGTAATAATTAACATGTTTTGTGTGACCACCTTTGGGCCTTGGAGTGTAGACCTTAATGGCTAGGCTGATGACGTTCAAGTTGGGTCCATTACAAATTCCTTAGTCACTTTTTGGAGATCGGTGGGTACTAAATTGTTATTTTCTACATCACATCATCCACGAAAAGATGGTCAAAAGTCGAACTCTTGGGAATTTATGAAGTGATTTGGAAAGTAAGACTAAAGAAAGATTGAAATATATGGTTAGCACATGAGTTTGCTTACCATAGAAGCCACTCAAACACTACAAGGCAATCACCTTTTGAGATAGTGTATGGCATAAATCAGAACATCCTACAAGGCTAATTCCTAAGGAAGAGTTGGTATATTCGGATGCTAAAAATAGGATGTAGGTATTCTACAAAAACTTTTGAGCAAGTGAAGTCACAAATAGAAAAGATGAATCGAAAGTACATGACAAGATAAAACAAAAACCAACAACAACTAGTGTTTGAACAACCAGTGCTATAATCAAGGCAAGGCTGTAATTTACTTGAAATTTATACATTAATCAATCCAAGAATTCTAGCCAAATCAGTTTTGTCACTGTGGTTAGTCCAAGTCTTTCCTTGTTAGCTTTCAGGTTTGTCAGATAGTTAACAAGTACTAGCAACTTTTGTAGTTAGACCCAAGGGACTGTTAAGATCCTCCAAGTTCTGATTTGTCCGAGCTTTGAGTTATTTCCTTATTCTTTTTTACACGAACACGACATACTTCACAAACAATCAATTAAAACACATTATTCACAAAATGGGTTTTACTACAAAGGCAACCCAAGAAACGTGTATGAACCATCTTTTATTCTAAAACTTGCAGTTTTCTAAAACATATTTCATTAAATCAAGTCATAGAAGAAGGAAGTACTATCCGACAAATGTAAACATACACCAAAGAAACTTCATGTTGATTCGACGGACGAATATAAACATATACTAGTAAAAAAACTATTCATGCACACATTGCAAAAAACAACATATATGAACAAAACAAAATCTAATTATAGCAAATTCAAGAAAGGTTAAAGTACCGGAAACTCCAATATGTGGAACTCAGTTGTCTTGAATTTGAATACTTTATCCCCAAAATCAGAAGTTATTCCCTGCAAATGACAGTGTAACAAATTTGAAAAAATTAAATAGTTATAAAGGCAAAATCAGAAGGCTGTTCCATAAATAACACAAAAATCTTTTCAAAAAACAATTGCAGTTATTATAGTAGATTTTCTTCCCAAAACAAATTTTTCTACCCTTAACACCTACAAAAAACTCACAGTTTAATCTTCTCCTACTTTAATTCGATACTCAGTTATATCTTATATACTTATCTCTATTATATAAGCCAAGGGGAGCAACGGTGTCCCCCCTATGCAAATACAAATTTGCCCCTTGATAAGTTTAAAATTACATATTAACACTTCCTTTAATCAATTGCATTCTTAAAATAAAACTTTCATTTATAGGAATATTTAAATTTACATACATAAACTACCTTAAAATAATTACATCTGGTAAAAGAGAAAGTTGTGATTAAAATATAAATTGATGCAAATGAATCATTTTTCAACGTAATTAACAATCAATTGTTTTGAMTTTGAAATTAAAGACACGATCAATTTGTTTTGCATTTGTAGGCAGCACGCATAGCATGCAAGAAAAAACTAGTATTCAAGTAATCCAACCAAGGCTATGAGAGTTGGCAAGTCCATTTTAAACCAGTATTTAAATATCAATCAAGTAGCTATACCTTAACCTCTTCAACTTCATCTTGATTCAGTATCTTCTCAATAGTTGTTGACTTCCCGGCTCCTACAAAAACTCAACCATTTAATTTAATTTAATGCAAAAGAAGAAAAAAAAAAAAAAGGATTATGTATAGATAAAATATGTTAACTCACCAGGGTGGCCAATGAATAAAACATTGTACTTCTTTTTGCTGTCCATGTCTGATTAAAAAAATTAAATACTACGTCATTTTAATGAACCATTATACAAAATATATTGGCAATTAAGATTTTATACAATCGGTTGTATATTTTGTATATTTCAAAATACACCATCATCGCTAGATGACAAAAGTAATAATTTTTAAAAAGAAAAAACACCAATACAATATGTCGTATGTTATACAACATCAATTATAACTTTTCTGAAAAACATGGATAGTACATATTTATCTTATATAGATCACTAAGAAACACGGATAGAACATTTAGTTTATTTCAAAGAATTAAGAGGAAAAATTGGATATTGATCAAAATTTCGATACAGGTCTATATTTTTCATTAAAAAAATACTTTCCACAATCCTTTATACACCTTTCTCTCCAATTTTTCATAGAACAATCATTATAATTTTTCATTTAACAATGATTATATAAGGTAACTGTTCCGGCCCAATAAGGACTCGATCAGACCCTTTATCAACAATTACGAAAATGCCATTAACTACCTCGTTGACCAGTCAAACGAGGAAAGCTTCTAGAGGAAGCTTTCTAACTGAATTCAGTTAGAAGCTCTTCTAGATATTTCTAGGCTGAAAGTAATTACAAAATTACCCTCCTGTTGCCTATAAATAGGAGCTCAGCATCACAATTGGACCAACTTCTGAGATTTCTCACACCAGTACACATTCTCTCTCTTAAATTTTCTCTCTCGTTTATCTTTGCTCTCTCCTACCTTTGCTTACTTAAGCATCGGAGGTGGTCCCTAACCCCTTGGCCATCTGACTGCGTTTTCTCTCTCCTCAGGAAACCTGACGTACTACTCCGACGTGTTTTCCGGCGATCGTTCAAGAAGCATACGTCAAGATTCCATTCCCCTTACTCTTTAGATCTAGGTTATTGATTCCTGGAACAATTGGCGCCGTCTGTGGGGAATTAGATCAAGAAGTCAAAGATGGCACGAATCACTAGAAGTCGTCGAAACGCCAGCGAGGAATCTCTAGAAACATCGGAGAATGTCAGAAATCATGGAGATCTTCAATCTCAACCTCAAGAAGTCGTTCTTGTTCAAGAAAGAGTTACCAGAAGAGATCTGACTGATTTGGAGCAAAGTTTGATCATCAGTTTAATGCCTTGATCAGAGGTTTGGATGCACACTTTGTTGATTTGGATCGTGCAATTCCCGGAGCAACCCGTGCAGAACCAGAACCTGTACCAGTTGTACTGGCACCACAGCCAGTCCGTGCGGAAGTTCCCCAACCTGGGCGTTCAGGACAGCCGGCGAACGAGGGACAAGTTGTTAAGAGCTGTCTAGGTCCTTACAACTTTGCCAGCCGATCGGCACTCTCGCGATTCGCCGCCTGGGAATCCAAGGGCGAATAGCTGAGTAAGATCAGGAATCACAGTTCCAAGGCCACCCTCCCCTGTGCACACTGTGGCGAGCCAGGCGCCGACGCCAATTATACACGATGCTAAGGAGATCATCAATAATCGAAGGCGCGAGCGATGAGAAAGCAGTCGAGTTCACTCGCCTCGGAGGTCACGTGCTAGCGTACGCCAACTCGGCGTTCACCTACTAGGCGACATTCGACACGGTGTTCCCCAACAAGAAGTACTTCACATCGATCCGTGAGACATCGGCGTTCGGAAAGGGAAAGTTCAGAGGAAGCTACATCAAAGATTGTGGCGGAGAGTGTCCCTAGAGGAATTCTCACTTCTTGTACACCTCTCAGCAAAGAAATTCAAAGAAATTCTGGACACGGTTGACAGAAGAAAGGTTAAGATTCCGACTGTAGATCCGTTTGATGGCACTACGAATCCAAAAGATCATATGGCTGCTTACAAAGCACAGATGGGCGTTCAAACCGTATGTGAGGCTTCGTGGTGTAAGTTTTTTCCTACCACTCTTAAAGGCATGGCACTCACATGGTTTAGTGAGCGGTAAAAAGGAGCCAGGTGAAAGCTTGAAGAATTACATAAATAGGTTCAACACTGAATCCTTAAAAATTTCCAATTTGGAAGATCCAGTTGCTTTTGCGTCCCTGTTGACTCGCTGCGTCCAATGATCCAAGATGTCCAAAAATACTCAGTGGCCATGGAGATGGCGCAATGATATATAAGAGCTTCCGAAGCCAATAACAGTGATCTGACTTCCACAAAGAAGAAAGTTGATAGTATCGATCGTCGAAGGCCAGGAGGCGATCAGAGGAATGGCGATAGGAAGGACAATCGTCCCGAGGGCGATAAAAAGAGAAAGGAGCGGGATGATGGCGTTGATCCGAAATACAACGTCAATAGGCGAGAAATATTTATTGACATCAACGAGAGTAACTTGCTTCCAAAGCCTGAGTTGTCAAAGCACCCTTGAACAAGCGAAACAAGAACTTGTGGTGTGAGTTCCATGAAGAGTGTGGACACACAACGAAAAAATTGCCATGATGAAACGAGTTTTAGACAAACTCGTCGATGAAGGCAGGCTCGCAAAGTATCTGGCGTAGAGAATGCTGCACCTAACAATAAGACGAAAAGGAAAGAAGCCTTCGAAGCGGGCGAGTACATCTCGTCTATGGGGTTTCTCCATGAAGATCCTAATGACAATGCATATGCTAGGACACGGAATGCTGATAACGAGGAAGAATAATGTTTGATTACAACAATGTCATAGGGGCATATTTGCACGCGGTATGTACAAGTGCTTGTGTATATAAATAACTTCGGTGTAATCAAACTTAGCTGAGATAGTAAAACATAATATGAAGGGGTGTGCAGAGCATAGAGTTAACAACAAGATAATGTTTTGTCACCCGAAGATATAAACTTTACCAATCCAATTTTGTTCTTGTAATACGTCTTTGATACTTGTGCAATCAGACGTAATGTTTTATACTCGACCTACCATGTTAAGCTTAGGTTGAGTTCGAGTTTTTTACTCCCCTGGGTGTAAAAGCCCTTGGGCGCGACCCATGAATACAACTCTGTGAGTTGTATCTTCCAACAAGGATATGCCTTCCAAGTCAGGAGTAACCCTCAACGGCTTAGGCGACAGTTGTGAGTGTGTGATTCACACTCAATTCGCCAATGGCTTTCAATCTCCATGGCATACTTAGCTGCCAATGATGAGGGTCTGTGATCCTCATCCCTTGGAATCGTATGCCTTCCAAGTCAGGAACATTTCTCCACGGCTTAGGCAACTATTTTGAGAGTTTGTGATTCTCATTGCTATGTACAACGACTTTAAATGGCCAATTTGTTACTTGGATGGATTTTCCTAAGTGAAAAATTATTTTTCACGGATCGCCCACTTAAGGGAATCCTAATCTTGGGGTTTGTAAACGCCCATCATTGATGCCTCTAAAGAACAATTATACTTAGTATTTTTGAATTCGGGGCTTTAAACGCCCATCCTTGTGAACGCCTGGGGTTCCTTCCCTTGAAGTTAAGTCCATTAATTATGGGAACTTTGTTACTCGGGGCTAAACCTCAAAACGTCTTGTTTACAGACCGCGTAATTTGGTAAACCTTGGAAATTCGTCTTTTAACGCCAATAGCAGAGTATGCCAATTACTTGGTTTAAGAAAATATTAACGCTTTGTGTCCGGAACGCCAATGTTGGGCAACCTGGAATTTCTCCCCTAGCCGCCAACTACTCCTAGCGCCCATTTGGGGCAATTGGGGATTTTAGCCCCTAAGCACCGCTGTCTTATTAGCACCTAAGGTGTGATTTTGAGCCTTTTTACGGAACACCCATGTTGGGCAATCTTGATTTTGCTCTTTCAATCGCCGCAGGCTTGTAAACGCCATAAGGTGAACAAGTTTGGACTTGTGATTMTTTGGACTTTGAAAAATAGGCTTGTTCTCAGAACGCCCACGCCCTTGCTGGGAGCTGGAATTTTATCTCATAAATGCCAATAACCCTACCTATTAGGGGTGAAGACAATTGGGGCTTTTAGTCCCTAAACGCCAGTGGATTATTGACACCTAAAGTGTTGTTTTCTATCTTTCCGGCTTGTTTCCGGAGCGCCCATTTAAGGTAATTGAGGCTTTAAGTCTCTAAGCGCTAGTGATTTACGATCACTTGTGTTGTTTCTGGTTCATTTCTGGAACGCCCAATTAGGGTAATCCAAGATTATGTCTTGTGAACGCCAGTTGCAAGGAAGGAAAGGAATTGAAGAAGGATTTTTGGGCTTGTTCTCGGAACGCCCATTTAGGGAAATATTGGTTTTGACTTGTAATCGCCACCCTTATGCAAAGGCAAAAAAACTTTTGTTTTCGGATTGCCCATTTTGGGCAATCTTAATTTTCTCCTTGTAATCGCCCATGGCTTGTAAACGCCATTGGTCAGCACACCTTGTCTTAAGGTCACTCGATTTGGGTAACATGGGAATTTGGACTTTTAATCGGCAATAGCTTGTAATCGACAAAATGCTTGTAATCGCCATTGTGTGATTTTGGTCCAATACTCGGACCGCCCATTTTTTACAAGCATGTGAAAAATGCATGAAATCGCCATTGGCTCTAATTGCCATTGGATGGTTTTGGTCAGTTCTCAGAGCGCCCATTTTTACAAGCATGTGAAAAATGCTTGTTAAATCGCCATTGTGTGATTTTGGTCCAATTCTCGGACTGCCCATTTTTACAAGCATATGGAAAATGATTGTAATCGCCATTGGCTCTAATCGCCCATGGATGATATGAGATTTTGGTCCAATTTGAACGATATGACATTTTGTCCTCTGATCGCCCATAGCTTGTAAACGCTATGAGATGTGTTAGTCTTATTTTCGGACCGCCTATTTTGGGCAACTTTGAGTTTTATCTCCTAAACGCCTCATATATAGCCTATAAACGCCATGGGCTTGGTTGGTCTTGTTTTCAAATTGCCCAGTTTGATGAGTTTCGAGTTTGAAACTCTTCTCGCTACTCTCTAAACGTCCATGGGTGAGACTTAGAAAAATCTCGAGTTTGCTTAATTGATGAACAATAAATATTGGAAACAAATAGTAAAGTGCGTGATTAGCCTTGCATAATACTTACTATTAATAAGCACAGAAAGCAGTGTTCTCGGACTGCCTATTTTATTGAGGGTCCAGAAACAACTTGTATTCGCCATGCACACTTATGAAGTGCATTCGCCTATGAACGCCTACCATGCACATGCTAAATTGCTTGGAGTATTTGCAAAATGCATGAAGTAATGTTAAGCCATGCAAAGGTATAAAATGCTTTATTCGGCATACCAATCAAATCCCATCATCAAAGTTTAATCCTTTGCATGGAGAATGAGTGGGCGATTGATAAATGCATGGAAAAGTAAGGTAGGCCATGSAAGAGTTTGACAAAGTATTTATGTCTGAATGCATGTCTTCTCGGCTCGCCATGTATATAAATTATGCATGCCTATGTTCTCGGCTCACCGTGTGTATAAATAAAAAATAATGCATGCTAGTGAGTTAGGCAAAAATACCATGCAAGAGTATTTTTACTCCGCCATGCAAGTGGTATATAGAAACTTTGGAATATTAATATACTTACATGCAAAATACTATACTTCTCGAATCGCCAGTTTTATTTGGGGTCTAAGAAGTCCTCTAATCGCCTAGTTTGATAAACAAGGAATATTGGGCACTTAACGCCACTTGTCCAAATCGCCTTGGGGCTGAATAAACCAATTTCACAAATCCTCCTATTTGAGGCACTTTGGAATTTCCACTTTTCACGACAATAGCTCCTAACCGCCATAAGGCTAAGTTGATCTAGTCCTCGAATCTCCATGTTGCGTGTTCTTGGGGCTTTGTGTGTTTTTGTTTCATACAACTACTTGCTTGTTTCACCCAAGGGCAGGGGCTAAAAATCCTAAGCGTAGGATTTCATATTATTACCCTAGAGAGAATCAAGCTACGTATTGTTTGCAAAGCCATTTTATGCTATTCCGCTCAACACTTAGTCTCGAAATGGATTTCGTTGACTATAGAATTAAGCGTGGGGCTAATTGTTCTAGCCCAATAAGGACTGGCCAGGCCCTTTGTCAACAATTATGAAAATGCCATTAACTACCTCGTTGACCAGTCAAACGAGGAAAGCTTCTAGATGAAGCTTTCTGACTGAATTCAGTTAGAAGCTCTTCTAGATATTTCTAGGCTGAAAGAAATTACAAAATTACCCTCCTGTTGCCTATAAATAGGAGCTCAGCATCACAATTGGACCAACTTCTAAGATTTCTGACACCAGTATGCATTCTCTCTCTTACATTCTCTCTCTCGCTTATCTTTTCTCTCTCCTACCTTTGCTTACTTAAGCATCGGAGGTGGTCCCTCTGACTCCGTTTTCTCTCTCCTCAGAAACCTGACGTACTACTCCGGCGTGATTTCCGGCGAGCGATCAACAGACTTCAAGAATCTTTTCTCCCTATTTCTAGGTTTTCGATACGTGGAACAGTGACTTACTTCCAGTTTCTGACTACGTTTTCTCTCTCCTCGGGAAACCTAACGTACTACTCCGGCGTGTTTTCCGACGTGATTTCCGGCGAGCGATCAACAGACATCAAGAATCTTTTCTCCCTATTTCTAGGTTTTCGATACGTGGAACAGTAACTTACTTCCAGTTTATAAGAACAAAGGATATGCTAAGATTAATCTAATTATCAAGGAATCAAGCTTATAAGCCACACTATGAAATTGTGGGAAAATATATTGTTAAAGGATAAGCAAAAGCATCTCAAAAAACCAATGCGGATTTATGCCCCAGAGATCCACTATGGAAGCGATCCAATTGTTAACTTAAACTAATACACCCGTGAACAGTTCGCAAACAAGCTAAGCTCAAGGAAAGCTCATGTATAATTCAACGAGTATGAACGAAATTTGGCAGCTCAATTAGCTCAATTATATAAACCAGCTTTACTTGAACAACTTTGTATAATAAACACTCATAAACAACTTGTGCAAATTCATTTATAATCATTTACTACTCATTTAAAGCTCGTTCACAATTGAATTTTTAAGTAATCTTTATAATTTTTTTGGTGAATACTTCATATAATTCATTCATTTATAATAATGGTCAGGACATTGCTACATTTACTCGGTGGGTAATTACCCACTACTAAGAGTGATAGCGATACAACACTACTCGTGAGCTATTCGAGGATCCGCTCGGTCAAACTCGGTCAAATCTCGGCTCGTTGGAGCTCGACTCGAGATCATAACGAGATGAGTTGAGCAATGACGAGCTCGACTCGAAAAACTAGTGAGACTCGGTTTTTTTTTTTATATATATATATAAATATATATATGTACTTATATTTATAATAAATATATACTAAGTTCCAAACTTCCAATAATTATATTTCAAAAAAAAAACTTTCAATAATTATTTAAATTAAGCTTAAAAAGAAACTAAAAATTGACAATTTTTAAAACAAATAAGCGATAACTTTATTAACCAAAGTCCAACTATGAACTCGACTCGAAAAGCTCGCGAGACTCGATTTTTTTTTTAATATATATGTAATTATATACTCCCTCCGTTTCTAAATGTTGTATACATTTAGAATCTTGACATTATCCACAATATGAAAGAATCTTCTAAATTTCTCTTAACATATAAGTCAAAATATAGTCATGTGGGATCTTGTTTGATTCGTCTCTATGAGTACTACAAGAGTATATAATTTTATAATTTTTGGTAATGTATAGTTGAAGGTATGATAAAAACAAAACGTGCATCGACATGCGTGATAAACTGAAATAGGTAGAACATTTAAAAACAGAAGGAGTATAAATATAAACTAAAGTTCCAAAAAAATTTAATTATCCCCTAAAAAATTGAATAAAAAAAGTTCAAGGAAATGGTTTAAAATAACTTAATTGCATATTTGGAAGTGTTGATAGAGTCAACTTCAACGAGGCATGTCTCTCAAACGACATAGATTTTTGAGATGATTTTAGTTGGAGGTGAAATCTTGTTTAAAGATCTTTCCAATGGTAGGTCATAAACTTGATTTGGTGGTGTAACGAATAAGTTATGTTCGTTTTAAATTGGGTGTCTAAACTGCCAAAAGCATAATTTGTGGATGGAAGTGTTGAAAGGTCAAATTCAATTGGGCATCTCTCAAACTACTTAGAATTTTGTTGTGATTCAAGTTGGAGGTGAAAGCTTGTTCAACTATCTTTACAATGGTAGGTCATACACTTGATTTAGTTGAGTAACAAAGAAGTTATGACCGTTTCAAGTTGGGTGTCTAAACTGCAAAAAAACAAAACTTTTGGAAATGTTGATAGGGTCAACTTCAACTGGTCATATCTCTAAAACTGCTTGGCATTTTGTGGTGATTCAAGTTGGAGGTAAAAGCTTGTTCAACGATCTTTCCAATAGTAGGTCATACACTTGATTCGGTAGAGTAACAAAGAAGTTATGACCATTTCAAGTTGATGTGTCTAAAGTTATAATAAAGGTAGAAAGAAAGCAAGAAGAAGTGAGAAGTTCCCACATCGAAATATTGAAGAAATGCAATGGTTGAGAAGACCTATAAAAATGAGCAAGTTTGAGGAATGATACATGGCTTAGTGGGCTTCGTATTTGGCCTACAATGCATGAGTAGAGCTCGAGTTTGAGGTGAGTGTCAAGTTGAGCTCAAGTTCGAGTCGAGCTTGAACTTTGATCGAGGTTTAGGTCGAGGAGCTCGAGCTTGAGTAAATGCAAATGAGTCGAGTTCGAGCTTAACTTTTTGAGCTCGAAAAGTTTAGAGTTGAGTTTGAGCTTAGGTTTTCCTTTTCGAGTTTGAGTCGAGCTTAGTGATACTCGAACTCAACTCGGGTCGTAATCACGTCTACCCACTACTAATAGAAGCATTAAAAAATTATTAAATATGTGAGTTGGATTCCACTTAGACCCTTAACATTACACTATTATTAACATAAGCTAACTTTTAGGCTAAAATTGATTTATTGTGTTTTCTTAGGACATTTTTCTCAACTATATAACTGAAAAACAGCTCGTTAAGACTCGTTTAAACATAAATTCGTTTATGTTTGATTGTGCTTGACTTGAGCTCAACTAGAAACTAAACGAGTAAGTTCGAGTCAAACTTGAACAAGAAAATTAAAATGAGCAAGAATTTTGAAAGCGCTCAAGCTTTAATAATAAATATCAAGCTTAGCTCGAACAAGCTCAAACTTTAATAATAAATATAAAGTTTCTTGGATCTTTGACATCTCTAGTCGTAACATCCCATTAAAATTGAAGGGGAAATTTGGGAACCTAAGAGAAAATCGCTTGCGTTGGTTGGACATTTAAGACATCGGTTCGAAGAGTCGAAGAATGAAATCAGGGTGATTTCAAAAGGGGTAAAGGGAATCCTTGGTTGGAAAGAATTAGAAAGGATATGAAGAAATTAGGCTTGCAGGAGTTGTAATAAAGGTGATTAACCTATAAATAAAAGTTATGAGGTTTCTAACTAAGGTAGGATTTATGTCCTCTTGAACCATAGATAACTATAAGTATAAGTATGTGGTTGTTGTTTATTGTTGAACTTGACATAACTCTCGAATATCCTTGAATCAGTTTTGTATTGTGAATCCCATTACATTTTGTTGATATACTCTTACTAGGTTTTGTATAATATATGTCATCATGTTCATATGTTTTGCTTTGGCAAATGTTGTACTGTTCTCCAAGTGGGTTGATGTGTAGGTCAACTTAGAAGTAGCATCGCATGATTTTTTGAGCTAGCTATACTTGGAGAACAATAGTGTGAATGAACATGAATATGGTGTTTCGTCATACACTCATACATCCTTGTGTGAGTATTGTTTGAACATAGTCTAATTTTAGTTTGAGACATGGGAAAATGAGGGCAAGACATGAATTAGGGGTTCACTAGAGCTTGATGTTGTTATTCTCTTCTCACCTTATTAATTGTAGTCTTGGTTACACAACCAGTGGATGTCTAATGGGCATTTGTGTGGTGAACTTTGTGGAGAAAGTATAGTTTAGACCATCTTGTTTTTGAATTACCCTTAGCCCCTTTGGGGCAGACTTCGTGAAATCATAGGACTTAAGAAGTCTTTTTGTGGTATTAGTTCATTGTGTTGAACTTGTTTGGTACTTGGCTTATAGTGGAATTATTTGTTTTGGGTGTACGTAGCGCGCATTGATTGAGTTCATTTTAAAGCCATGTTGGAAGTTTGAGATCGGATTATAGATATGACCCACATACTGGTAAGACTAAGGGTATGTTTGGTTGAGCGTAAAACATTTTCAATGTAAAACATTTTCATGACTAATTGGTGAATATAGTACCATATGTTTCTAATTTTGGTAAATATTTTATGCATGATAAAATCTAATGTGTGATAATTTTATATGATTCTAATATCACATAAGGAGTATTTAAAATATCCTTTTAATTTTTTTATTTCATGAATGAAAGTGAGTAGTATAGACCTCCATGATTATTATTTTTTACTCCCTCCGTAATGTAATAAAAGCAATAATTGCTTTTTATGGGTGTAACAAAAAAAAAAAAAAACAACAATTGTACAACTTTCCTTTTTTTTCCCAATTAACTCTCTAATATTAAACTAATTGAAAAAAAGTTGTCCCAATTTCTTACTAACTTTTTGTCTTTTCCTACTAATTTATTTCCCTCCCTTTTTTTTGGGACCACTTTCACTAATTCTTTTCTTAAACTACCATTAGTTTATTTAGCAAAATTAAACAAAAAGGTACACTTGTTGCTTTTATTACGTTACGGAGGGAGTATTCATTAAGTATTACCTTTGATTATTTTTTTAATCATTTCTATTCTTATTTTCACATATTTTATTAAACTAAATATAAAGTAATCAGTTACAAATATCATTATACAGAGTACATTATTTATTAGCACCAAAAAGAATTATACACAATTTATATATTTACTTTCTCTTAGTATCATTATCTATTCGTTTATAAATAGCCTTCCTTTCATTTACACTAATTTCAAATGTCATAGATATCAATTAGAAGTGATTAGAAGTAGTCCGCAAGCTCGCACAACATAATGTAGATGTATGAAGTCGTAAGGAGAACATACAAGTACTCATAATTACAATATTTTCTACTCCGCATAATAAAAAATCAAATATTTATAGGGAAATTTCAAATAGTACCATTCAAAATTTGGAAATTCCATTAGATACGTACCACGAAAATAAATTTATTCCAAACAATATCACTGAACTTTTGTTAAAGTTTTAAAAAATGATAATCTGTTAGCTAAAATTTCTAATAACTTTGTTTAAATCAAATTTTAACCTAATAGTTTTAGCTCCACTCCAATAACACTATTAAAAATTTTGATTAACATGTTGAGTAGTTGATGTGATATTTTGTACACCCATAGGAAAAAAAGATAAAATATGCATAGGTGGACAAATGTATTTTTCGGATCATCAAAATGGTTGTTTGGTGACCAAATGAATCAAACTCGATGCTAACAGGGTAGTAATGGTGTCATAAATTGTTAGGTCATGTTGGAATTGAGCTAAAATTAGTGTTAAACAAAGTTATTATCGCTTTAAAATAATGGAGTATCATTGTTTACACTTTGTCAAAAGTTTAGAGGTACCATTTGAATAAAACTTTTTTGGTGTAAAAAATAGAATTTGCAAATCTTGAGTGGCACCATTGAGAATTTCCTTATTTTATACTTCAACATTTGGCGAATAATAGCATGTCATATAAGATCTAATATAGGTAATTATTTTATGGATTATAATATCTCTTGTATTATTATTTTATATGATTCTAATATCTCATGTTTAAAATATTTTTTAAAACTTTTCATTTCATTAAAGCGGGTTTAGGCAACAATATTTCAGTCTTGAATTGAGCCAACCCGCATTTTATAACATTTTATGGGCGGGTTTTAGACAAGAAAAATCGGTCCATTTAGATTGTTTTTAAGGGCAGATCCAAAGCTCGCATTTTTTTTTCCGGTTTAGGCAAGGTTTTGTGACCCGCAACTAAGCTCGACCCGCCTCGGTCCATATTGTTTTGGCCTTGAATTGGGTCCGACATGCGTTTTTTTCGGGGTTTAGGCAAGGTTTTGTGGCCCGACCCAACTCGATCGGTCCATACACAAGGGTACAAATTCTCTTCATAAGTTCGGCCAAATCTGACTCGTACTTTGATCACCTTTTAGATCCATTGTAATTTATAGTGTAAGAATGCTTTTAATATTTTTATTAATGTTGTTGTTTATTTGTTAATCAAATGAATGTTGTACTTTTTAACAACACAATTATTCATTAAGTCGCTTAATTCTTATAACAAATATAGTTCTATCTCGGGTCAAGTACGAATCATACCATATGTAGTTTCAGCATATAATTAATAATGTATAGTATTATATTTCCTTTGTATGCATAATTTACATATATCGAACTTATAAGCAATGCATCTCACGAATATTATATGTTTAATTAACTAAGTCCAAGTGTAAGCAAGTTAGGGGATATTTGAATAATTCCAAATATGAATGGCTAATTGGTGTGACGATATGTGATTTGAAGTTTAAAAGACTGATTATAGCTTAACCCACAATTTATTTTTACAAAATTATATGAAGTTTAAGAGACTGATTATAGTTTAACTGTGAGACTTATAATCCGAAGTTTAAAAGACCATAAACTACACTCCCTCCATCTCAATTTAAGTGTTACATTTGATCAAAAAAGCTAACTCTACTTTTTTGGTCAAATATAGCATTAAAATTGGGACCACGGAAGGAGTATTTGACATGATCACCTTTGCTCCTTAGTCCATACTTTATATTATTGATTATTGTGTCATGTTATGAATGTTAAGTGGAATCTATCAAAATAGTTGGGACAAGAAGCCAATTAGATGGGCATTTTTGTCCTTTCCGACTATTGTTTTGACGGACGACATTGCAATTTACATAGACATTTATCATGTTAAATAGACTTTTTAAAAATTTACATAGACGTGGTTTAATTTTAGATAGACATCATTTTTTCATCTTCTAATTTTGCTTTTACTTTTACAATGGGGACGACATGGGTTCACTTCATGCATTTATACTTCCTCATGTTCAAAATTTAGGAATACTTACTCATGTTAAAAATTTATACCACTTGAGGCCCACTTATCCTTTTTATCTTTAAAATAAATCAAAACACTATTATATTACTCCCTCTATCTTTTTTTTATTTGCTACATTTGCTTTTACACAGTTTTCGAGACTCAACTTCAAATCAAAATATCTTGAATTATAATTATAAAAAAAATTATATATTTGGAAAGTAGACATCGGGACGAATCAAACAACATCACTCATGATTATATTTTTTCTTGACTATATGAAATTAATTGAAGTCAACGTATACATATGAAAAGTGTTAAAAGTCAATGTGTAACAAATAAATTAGCACGGATGGAGTATTTGAGTAGGATTGTTATTCCAACTAGTTTGATGCATTTAAACTTCCTCATGTTGAGTGATAGAAGAGATGACTTTCAAATTTCAGTATGGGTGCAAGTGACCAACTTAACCGCAACTCCGCATCGCAAGTGTTCACATTTAGTTTTTGGTGTTAACAGAGAAGTGTTCACATTTAGTGATTATTGTGGATCAACAAAAAAGACAAAATGGCACTACAAAGGAGGATTGCGTCACTAGGGCATGTTGTAAAGATAGTAATTATAGTAATTTTATTTCTGTGTTTTCATACGAATTGCCAATTTAATTCTGTTACATTTTATTAAGAAAAACTAGATTTTGCTGATTATATGGTATTTCCTCATAACTCAAATGTTACTCGTTATTATGATTTGTATTTCAATTTGTATAGTAGAATCTTCGCAAATTATGTTCGTTAGGATGTGTTGGAATGTGGAAGTGAGATCATTTGGATTGAAAAATATCAAAATTTTAAAAAGTTCTTTTAAATGCTATGACAATATAATAATTTTTGAAAAATGTGTTATTCTTTTACAAAAATCTAATCTAATCTAATAACCTTTACTAAAGCAATCCCCACCTTTAAATTTTCCCTCCCAAAATTCCCTCTCAAGTGCACTATTAATTATTGCATAATAAAAAAAATGTAAAATATATTTAATGAAGGTTAATAAATGTGTTGAGTAAAAGTTTATAAATTTATTAATTCATATATAACTATAAAAAAACATTTTTTTGTTGAAAATAAAACCTTATTTATAAATAATTAAATTTTAGTTTAGTTTAGAAAAAATTGTATTTTATTTAAAATCGAACATATACTCGGGGATTATCTAGTCATAGAATATGCCAGTGTCAATGCATCGTATTATTATAAAGTTAATACAAAGCAAATTACTTCCTCCGTAACGAACTAATAGAAACTTTGATTTGGACACGCTTTTTAAGGAAGAGATTTAAGGGTGTAAACACACAAATTTGGTAAAATGATTTTAAGACTAGTAACATATAATATTATTCTTGTTTGTATTAAAATTATTAAACCTAATTTGCTTGTTTACACTCTTAAATTTCTTCCTTAAAAAACGTGCCCAAACCAAAGTTTCTATTAATTCGTTACGGAAAAAGTATAAATGAATTGGTTGTTAAATTTTATTTTATTTAATAGTCACTTCGTCCACCATAAAAAAGTAAATTACTATTTGGGGATAAAATTTTAAAACTAATAATATATATAGACAATTAAAATTGCATTAAAATGATTTAAAGTGTGGGTTTTTTAAAAAACAAACCTTTTATAACCAAAAAATTGCAAAATAAACCTTCTAAAATGTTTTTTGTAAAATGAAACCTTAAAAAAAAAAAAAAAAAAAAAAAAAAAAAAAAAAAAAAAAAAAAAAAAAAAAAAAACTTTGCAAATTGAAACCTGCTGAGTGCTGACATCATAAAGGGGTTTGATCGATTTTTAGACCTTTGACCCACTATTTACCCCCTTCTCTAATTTCCACCCATTTTTTCTTCTAAATTCCCACCCCCCATCTCTCTTCTCCCTCCTCTCAACAACCCCATCACCATCCACCGTCCACGCACCGCCACCACCACCGTCGACCCACTTTCTCTCTCCTCTCTCGCCCCTTTCTCTCTCCACGCACCGCCGCTGCCCCACCCCCCAATAAAACCCCTCAACCACCCCTAAGTTTGGACCCTAAATTTCACCCAAAACACAGAATTTTTGGTTATAAACGAAAATTTGAAGTTCAAAGTGAAGAATTTGGTGATTTTTGTTAGTTTTTAATGAAAATTTCGTGGCTTTGGGGTTTTTTGAGTGAATTTGTAAGGGAAATGGGAGTGTTTGAGTGAGTGAGGATGAGAATGAGATTGAGAGGAGAGAGAGGGAAGGCCGGAAGGGTTTCGAACCCATTTCGCACTAGTGGTGGCGGTGGCGAGCATTGGTGGTGGCGGATATTGCCGGAGATAGTGGTTGCTGAGAGGAGAGAGAAGGGTGCGAAAAATGGTGGTGGCAGATCGTGGTGCGCCAGTTTTGCTCCTCTTTCAACAAAAATGGTGATGGTTCTTGATAATTCGGGGAAGAAGGAAGGAGAGAGAGGGAGGTGCGGTGGGAGTGAGAGAGGGAGGAGAGAGATATTTTGGGGAAGAAGAAGAAGGGAGTAAGGGGTTGTATGGGAGGAAATTGGAGGATAAGATGTGCGCCATTGTTGAGTTGGGTGTTGTGTTTAAGAGGATAAGAGAGTGAGAATGAAAGTACAGGGAAGAAGGAAAGAGTAAATGGGTTGAATGAGGTTAGGTTAGTAATAGTTGGGTGTCAATAGTGGGTCAAAGGTCAAAAAATCGGTCAAACCCCTCTATGACGTCAAAGTTTTTTTTTCTTTTAGGTTTCATTTTTCAAAAAATGTTTTAAAAGGTTTGTTTTGCAATTTTTGGGTTATAAAAGGTTTGTTCTGACAAAAAAACCCTTAAAGTATAAATGAATTTATTAAAAAATTGAAATATTAGGGCCTGTTTAACTGAACTGAACAAAACTGAACTGAATAAATAGGAAGATTTAAGTTTTGGATTAGTGATTTTTAAATATTGATAAGCAATATATTAAAGTTAATTTAATCTAGGTAATTAATTTAAAACTAGTAGATTAATATTTA
>SNQN01000689.1:107913-125299 GCA_008642245.1 Bassia scoparia
AAGTAGCTCGTACATTTAAGAACAATAGTTTTGATATTTTTTAAAAGTAGTTGATATGATTCAAAAAAGTAGTTCATGTTATCTAGACGAGTAGATCTTAGTTTTCAGAATAGTAATATTGACATTTTATAAAAATAGTTCATATATTTCATAAAAGTAGTTCATATATTTCATAAAAGTAATTCTTAAGTTTCAGAAAAGTAATATTGATATTGTTACCCGTGTTTAAGAACTCGTTGATTATGCCTTGTTCATCATTTTCATCAACTTCTTTGCTTGCAATATTGTCTTGATGTTCTAAATCTTGATAACTTGTGAGTTTCAAATGCTGTAACGAATCTTCAATGCTGCAATGAATCGTTGAAGAATCTACTGTTTCATTTGGTGATTTCATTTTTTTTACAGAATTTTCAGTGTCTTTTTTGGAGGTTGCTGGAGAATGAGCAGATTGCAGGAGGGAGAAAGCTTTAGGAAAAGCAGGAGGGAGAAAGCTTGAGGAGAAGCTGGAGGGAGAAAGCTTGAGTAGAAGCAGGAGGAAGAAAGCTTGAGGAGAAATTATGGCGGCTGATTTTTTTTGGGATTAGTGTTAGCTTTTTAGGGATTAATTATGTTGGTTTTTATAGTAGTTGTAATGTTATCTTAGGTTTAGTAATCGTACGGACTGTACGGACATAACGGACACAGAATAATATGTGTGGCTGGTTACACACAAAACAAGCTGTAAAAAATAATATAAGGTTTCCTAAAATAGAATAATTAAAGTGGGAGTGATAGGAATTTAATGGAACGTCCACATAAGAAAAGTGGTAGGAGTTTCGTGGATCGGAGGGAGTAGAAAAATTGCACATCCAAGATTTGAAGGGGTCATTTTTTCGGTTTTTGAAATTAGTTTTTTGTTTTGTTTTTAAAATAATCAATTCTGTATATTTATTATACTTTTGAAAAAAAAGAAAAATTACCGATTAAGAGGACCAAAAGACCCCCACAAGTTGGGACCAATATGAGCAGATCACACAACATTGGGACTAGTGAATGTCATTTTCACACCCATATAACTTTGGCTAATTAAGTTAATAAAATCACCCACAAATTGCTAATTTCATCAGGTTAGCGTCAAATGACTAAGTTAATGAAATCACCCACATTGGTGCTAAGAGAGCCACAAGAGCGGGGATGGGAATCGATCCCATGATCTCCTAGAATCAAGAAGGAAGCTTTAACCACTTGTCACTTGAGCTATCCCAGGAAGCTTATTCCTTGTACGCAAACAACTCACTTTTTCATTAAAACCTCCCAATTTATAGGAAAACCAATTACTTTAGCTTAGCCATCAATGGATTCCACCACTTGTCGTCGTCTCATTGGTCACTTCCTTTGTATAATTACTAGTCATTGTTAGTTATGAAGAGACTAGAAGGGGAAATAATGACGATTTTGGTAGGGTGCAACTATCCAAACACGGATAATGAGTTGCAAGGTTGCATCAACAATGTGATCACCATGAAATCCATGCTAATCAAGAGATTTGGGTTTGAGGAGAAGGATATTAAGCTACTAACTGATGAGCAAGGCTCGTCGTTGTTACCTACGGGTGCTAACATTAAGAATGCACTCATAGACATGATTGATCGCGCTATGGAGGGGGCGTGCTCTACTTTCACTATACCGGCCATGGGACGTTGATCCCTTCTTTGAGGCCAAATGAGCCTCTCATAGGAAGGATACGATGAAGCTATTGTGCCTTGTGACGAGATTGAGTGACAGGTAATAATTTGCTAGTTTGACAAATAATACTTGCTAGTCATCTTCATTTCAATTCGTTCTTTAAATTAGTTAAGTGTATCACAATTTTGGTAAAAGTCTTATAATCTAAAAGATACACGTATCTTTTAAGGTAGTCCTCAGGTTTGAAATTCCTTATACACCCCTAAAAATAATGCTAAAACTCACGGGTACCTCGAGAACTTTGTCAATGATTTTAATTTATTTTTTCTCATTCATCAAATCGTGACACTTTTTTCAGACATGGATTTCACGCAACTAGTAAACAAGTTACCTCCCAAGGCAAACTTCACAATTCTTTCAGATTCATGCCACAGTGGAGGCCTAATAGCCCAAGAGAAGGAGCAAATTGGGCCTACAACAATGTCATTCAAAGGCCCAGCCTATACCCAAGACCATCCCATATGACCAAGTCCTCCAAAAACTTAAGCAGCTCACAAATATTGACACCCTTAACTTAGGCACCCACATGAAACACCACTTTAAAGATCAAGCTAGCCTAAGCTTCTGCTTCAATGAGTTTGATCAAGAACACCTCGGCCTCGACCGAGATTATGGAATTTACTTAGCGTTTGTCAAGCAAATGAGACCTCTGCGGACGTGAACTTGGACGACAACGAGGGTGGGAAGGCCCACGACGCATTCAGCTATGCAGTACAGAAGGTAGTTATACAAAATTTGGGACAACTTAGCAATAAAGAAGTGGTTGTAATGGCTAGGAAAGTGTTGCAAGAACAAGGGTATTCACAACATTCATGTTTGTATTGTAGTTATGAGAATGCTAGTGCTAGTTTCTTGTTACAAGCAAAGGAATAACTTAGCTTTACAAGATAATTTACCGTGTTATTGCGACCTTTGACATATATTGGCGTATTGATTGACTCGCATCCTACGTACCCTTGTGTACCATTTTAACAGTTCAAAATAAGTGTGCCGTCTTAAAGTCATCCCACATTATGATCCTATACGTTTCATTATTTGTGTAATGTGTGTTTCAATATTACGGGCATGACATACATCACTTATTGTACTATAACTTTATGTTCATCAAAGAATCAATAAAAACTAGGAAAAATTTTCACTAACTACCTAATAAATACACCTTTTTTAAACAATATACCCAATAAAAGTTTTATTTTATGAAACTACCTAATAAGCTCTTAATATTTTTCTAGCACTACCAATTAACCATGTTGCTAACTATGGTTAACAATTCCCCCAATTTTTTTCGTTTCCTCTTCGAATTCTCACGATTTCTTCCCTAAATCAATTCTGATACTCATCTTCTTCCCTCTTTTTCATTTGATGTTTATTTCTTGCTTCATCCTTTCATCATCAACCATCATCTCCCTTAAAAAGATGCTTTTTTTGCCATTAAAATGCTCATTTGAGATTGAATTTTCTGCAATCAAAGAACTTGCATCTTCTTCCAATTTGAAACCAATTCCATCACAATAATTTGATACCAATCTGAAACAACATAACCCTAAAACCACCGCACCAATTCAAAACAAACCAAACCTAGAAATTCGAAACCCACCCAAAAAACAAACCCAAAAATTCCAATGATATAAGCTTTAATTTCAATTATTTGCCAAGCCATTTGCAAACCAATTCTAGTAATCGAATTAATGGGTATCAAAACCTACCTGTTTTTGGCTTGAACTAGTGGGTGAAGGAGTTTTAGCTTAAGCATGTTGAATTGTAATGTTAGCTTCTAGCAAAATAAAGGATCAACCATTACAATGTAATGGAAGAAGAGTAAAAATTAAAGAGAAGAAAATATTGGTGAGTGGGAATGAATTTTCATTTACACTAAAATTGAAGAAGAAAGGACAGAAGAGTAATGAATGAAAAGGGTTGTGGGAGTGAGGCTGGGGAAATCGGGGTGAGGTTGGGGAAATTAGAGGTGAAGATGGTTAAATTGGGGTTATCTCCGACTTTTCATAAGGCAAAATGCTAACCATAGTTAAATTGGTAGTGCTTGAAAAAAATTTAAGAGCTTATTAGGTAGTTTCATAAAATAAAACGTTTATTAGGTATATTATTGTTTAAAAAAGGTGTATGTATTAGGTAGTTAGTGAATTTTTTTCCTAAAAACTATGTACTTGTATTATTGAATGCATAATTCATTTCTCAAACAACACCCTTCAAATTCTTCCCCATATATGTAAAAATATTATACACTATTTCACACCAATCGTGAAATTATCTATCAATGAAGCTTTACTGTTGAACCCTAGTTTTGATGAATGAACAACAACAAAAAGCAAACTCATTTGTTTTGTATATGATGTGTGTGTTAGATGTGATTTACAGGAAATAAGTTTTTAAAACCTTAATGGAGTGAGATCATCCAAGAGTGAAAAGGGAGTTCCTGTGGCTTTGAAGATTTAAGAGTTCATGGAAGAAACTCAAGAGCAAGGAACTCGAGTCCCTTGAAGAACTCAAGACTCGAGATCTACTGGTGGAATCATCAGGGTATAATAAACTTAGGATTTTATATTTTAGGTTTATTGTAAATTTGGCATTAATGTGTGAAAGTTTGGCTCAATAAGATATAAGATATATAATCAGGTTTAATAAGTTAATTTATTAATAGATATAAATTAAGGTTGATACATTTGTTCGAGTCATATGTTCAGTCATATGTTCGAGTCCCCTCTCCACTAATTATTGTACATTTGTACATACTTCCCTTGTGGCTCAATCGCGCCAATAAAAAAAAGTAAAAAACCACTTGTATAAAGTCAATGGTTCCAGCCCCCTCAAAGAATTAATTAAGTACTTAATTAAAACTCTCGGTTCGTCTTCTATAATTCTTTCAATCACAAGTATTTAAGTACTACAGATCGATCCGAGTATTACATTCTAAGAACTTCTTTACAAGTTTACAACAAAATCTTTCGATTTCAGAATTTTATCTTCGCCACAATCATGAAGGTTTCTTGCATCAAAGTGATGAAGATTCCGAAAGCAAGAAGGTGTCATTCGTACAAAAACTTGACACGGAATGCAAGCACATAACCAAGGACTTGTACCGAAAAAAGGTCTTCCTCATTTCCTGTTTGATTTTTTGCTGTTCAATACTAATTAACTCATATCGGATGTTATTACATACCTCTGCTTGAGCTAATTTAACAGTCATGCACGTTGGGCAGACAGTTTGATCAAATCAGATGTACTGAAAAACTATCCTCGTCAATATCAGAACTCGAAAATCTAAACGAACAGATAAGACAGTGGAAGAATGCACTGATAGTTCAGCGGCAAATTAAAAACTGCACGAACTGTGCAACAAAGGTGATAGTAATGCTGCTGGTTTAAGCTGATTACTGAATGCAATCTTAATCTTTATTAAATTTTGATCTGTTTTTCTTGTGGTGCAATTAGAAGTTCCAAATTCAGAGTTTGCATCATCAAGTACGACACAAGAGTGGTAACCTGTCCATTGAGAAGGCGAAACTAAAAGAGTTAGCGCCACTTTAGAAGGCCAAAGACCGCCCCAAGGAGAAGGCTACTGCTGCCAAGGAATGTGGAGCCATAGTATATTCTGAGGAACAACTTCATAACAACATTAAGGCTCCGTTTGTTTTGACGGAAAACATTTTCCCGGAAAATGATTTTCCTCCCTCTTTTAGTTTTCCTTTGTTTGTTTTGGAAAGAGGTGGAAAATCATTTTCCTCAAAGGAGAAAATGTCACTTTGGAAAAGGAAAATCATTTTCCTTTTGTAGAGAAGGAATGCCACAATTTCCTYCCCACTTCTTACATCTCCCTTATTCATTCCCCCACCCTTYCTTCATTTMTATTACATTTTTCATTTCCTTCATGAGTTTTCCTCTAATCAAACAAACAAARGAAAACTTTTTTCCTAGAAAATGATTTTCCATGAAAATTGTTTTCCCTAAAAAATGATTTTCCATGAAAATTGTTTTCCTTCAAAACAAACGGAGCCTAAAGTAAGCAGATATTCTGTTTTGATAAATCATAATAATTTTGTTTTATGCAGCATTTTCTTACTTTTGTGTGTGTTTTTCGCAGGACTATAAATCTGCAATACAAGTACTGAGTATGGAGGAATTTGCTAAGCAACACAGCATTAACATGCTAATCAAAGAGAAGCACATGTTAGAAAAACGTGTAATTTTTCTGGAGAGTAAATTGGCTAAGATATACGGAGTATCAAAGATTAGAAGCTGCAAGTGAAATAACCTTAAACCTTCATCCTAGCTAAATGGTGTATGTATTCGTTGTAAATTGAAACTGGATATCGATATTTCTAATCCTTAATTAAAACATTAAGTTTAAATTGAAACAAACCGCATCTCGCGTGTGGATAACTAGGTACATGAGTTGGCCAAGCACAGAATTGAACATTGTTTCCCAACGGAAGCATGGTCGCGTTCTTAGCATAACAAAAACGGTGAGGATAAAGATACTTGTCATCATAATTCAACCAAGCTTTACTGGACAGATCATAGGCAGAAATGGAATTTTTGGGCGTCTTCTCAGTATGAACGTAAAGGACATCATCGACCAAGGCAGTGGCAGGATGCCAGTCGGACATATACTCATGGTCTACGCATTCCCAAGCACCGAGCTGAGGATAGTAAGCAAAGATCAGAGGTGATGTATAAAATCGACGTGCACTATAATCCTAGGATTCTTGTGATCAGGAATCACAGGATTAGACGCAAAGAGGTAACGATCAGAAGGAAGGTCGCCATCAGTGACCATAATCGAAGATGGTATGGGAGGCAGCAAGGCCTTCCAGGAATTTTCCATGATGCAAAGGCATATATATATTTTACCGTCGAGCACAGCACAAGGTGGTTGAAACCGATGATGCAGCATTTTGGGACCAGCTTCAAACCTAGTAGGCTCCAGAACCAAACCACCCTTGCGAGTTGCGAGCAACAACATGAGCATTAGGGTGAACATCATCAGGGCCGCCAGGAGGATCAGTTGTTCGTAAAAGTCGATCACAGGGCACGATCAATTTGCCACGGGAGGTGTGAGAGTGAAGGTGGTGGTCTCCAGCTTCGGCTATGAACTCAGGAAGAAAGGTGATCATATCTTCCTTGTAGTATCCGCCAACACAATAAATCATGGATCCTAAATAAACAGTGGAACCATCAGCATTGCCTTGATTCACCAATGTGGCGACTGGTTTTTTTGTTATTTTCTCTGTTTCCAAATCAAATACAAAGAATTCTGATATCCTTGTTGGCTTTGCCATTTGGACTAACATTAGTTGTTCCAATTTTTCTTCTTTCGGTTTCATCTTCCCCATCTCCCTAGAATTACTACAAGCCCTCATCAACTTTCCTTCCATCAACTTCCCCTCCATAATAAATAAATGACTCTGTCATAATTTCAAAAAATATATAATTAAATATAAAATCAATTTGATTGATAACATGAAGCGCACGCACACATGAGCACAGTGGCGTACACATGATTTCAGAGTTGCCAAGTTGGGGGTACAAATTATGAACGTTCATATACGAGTAAAAACATTTTAAAAAATGCAAGTTAGTTTAATATAAATAATTTGGCAGAATCTTATTATATTCAATTAAGTAAATCTCGTTTGTTAAAACATTAGAAAAATTAGTTGTATATGCACGCGAAATGGGCAACAAATTTTGAATTTTTATAGCCAATTTTGAAAATCTTAGCAAAATTAGCCTTATATGCACGTGAAGCGTGCAACAAATTTTTATTTTTTTATAGACAATTTTGAAAATTTCAGCAAAATTAGCTTTACATGCACGTGAAATGTGCTACAAATTTTGATTTTTTTATTGTCAATTTTGTTTTATAATAAAAGGGTAATTTAATATTAATTCTTGTTAAACAATAAATTAGTTACAAGCTTATTGAGAAGGGAGTAAATAATAAAAAGAGGGAAGATGTAATTATGAAAAAAATAAAAATATAAACGTGTATGAATGAAATGTAAAAGGGGTCACAAGTAAATATATAAAGCAAAGAATGCAAAACAAAAAAAATAATAAATGATTTGTTAACAACAAGGCTTGAACCCATAACCTTAAATATTTGATACAAGGTACTTAACCACTTGAGCTAACTCAACTTCATGTTCTTTTATTACTCTCACTTCTATTAATTCAATGTTTAGAACATTTTTTTTTCAAAAAAAACAGAAATTTTTTTCGATTATTTTTGAAAGTGGGGGGACAAGTGTCCCCTTGTCCCCCCCTGCTGCGTCCGCCCCTGCATGAGCAAAATCCATCGATTGAAATATGAACATGAATTATAATATAACTGATTAATTATAATATGAAGAAGAAGAATACCTTGTGAAACCGAAACCCTAACAATGGTATCAATTGGGGCCACAACGCAACCAACAGCAGCAGTGCAGCAAGAGAGACACGACGACGCCTGGGCCTTGTAAGAAGAGAGGTGAGTCGAATGACTAGAATGACCTAAGGGTTATATTTTTGAGCCCTTCATTCATTCATATATCTAATCTAATTATCAGATATATGTCCCATTTTTTAGGGTAATTTCAAAATTTTCCCTATACCCTTTTTACTAAATTGACCACTTTTCCCATTTCAAAAAATAAAGAGAAATTCCCAATGATAGTACTCACGAATTTTTGCGAAATCCCAATGGTAGACATGAAAGTTTAAAAATTCCATATATAGACATGAGTTTAGTGTATATATGTGAAACTCAACCAAAACCACCCCGACCACCCTCAAATGACCCTTCCCAGCCACAATATCCTCCCTCTACGCCTCCCTAGCGACAACCACCTTACCACTGTCTCAAATCGTCACACCAACCACAACCAATTCCACAAATCACCACAACCACTCAATCGTACCTCTCTAGCCACCACAACCACTCAACCGTCCATCCTCAGCCACCCCACCAACTGGGGAGGAAGTTTGAGCGTGGTGGTGGTGGATTTCGGTTGAGTTTCACACATATACCTTAAACTTATGTCTATATGTGGAATTTTAAAACTCTCATGTCTACCATTGGGATTTTGCAAAAATTCGTGTGTACCATTGGGAATTTTCCAAAAATAAATCAATTTTAGTACTTGGTATATTACAATCAATAATGGAAGTCTTTTTATTTTTTCATTTTTTTTCCACAATAGCTATTTTGTGAATGAGAGAGACCGTGAGGAGATTTGGTCGTGAGTTAACAATGAGAATAGAGACAATTTGAATTGGTATGTTGAGAACTTGAGATGAGAAGAGGGAGACCCTAAATTTTAATTTATATTTATGTTTCTGTACTGGTTAACTCAATATTCATCCATATTAAGAGTTTATACTTTATACTGTTTCAGCTTAAAAACAGAGTTAATTGTGCTCCACTATTCCAGATTCAGCAAACCTGAAGTCATAAAACACAAATCATAAATGAGTCATCTTACAATTTTAAATAGCAAAATCTAAAGAACAACCAAATTGCTGCATATATAAAGAACAACCTCTGATTATTTCATTTTCTGTCATATAAATATTGTTAGTTTGATGCCTTAAAACTGTTGTATGTCGTACTCCCACTGCGTATAATTTTGTACGGCGCAACGTGGCCCCCGATGGGGGTTCGGGGGCAACGCCCCAGACTTTACGGTGTATGTCTGTTTGACCTAGGGTTTTCTGTTTTTAGGCCTATTCTTGGGCTCTCTCTGTTTCTGATTAGGAGTTGTATATATACTCCGTATTTCCGTAACCTAGCCTCTATTCTGAAACTGTACTCTGTAATCTTTCCTCAAATCAATAATATTGTCTCTCTCCTTTACCTGTGGACGTAGCCGACGCATTGTCGGTGAACCACGTAAATCTGTGTGTCTTGTTCTTGTTTATATTTGCATTTTTTCGCTTCTGTTATATATAACAAATATTGCTAAGATATTTTATTCATTGATGATCTTTATTTCTATATGAAAACATAAAGTGATATATTATTCTAAATATTGTTWAATATTCAGAATATTCTAAACAAGATTTTCCAAAACATAATTAAAAATGGGCAAATTCTAGACAATCTCCAGGATTGATTTAAACGAATCAATCCTGTGGCAATTTCGTATATATTTACTCCCTTTATTACAGTGCACGTGTTTCATCTAATGGATGGGAGTTAGCTTTTTTTTCCAGCCGTTACGTAAGTTCCTCAGCACCCCGTTATGTTTGTTACCCTGGTTAACCATGTGAGTTGAATTTGACTTAAGGATTTCTGACTTTCTTCTTTCAGTGTTGTTCCTTCCAGCTCCTAGGAGATGTCGAACTCTGATGTCGTCCATGGAGTATTCGTTGAAGAGTCACCTCGGAATTCTCCCACTGGTAAGGTTATTGCCATTTGTGAAGATTGTTGATTTCTTTTAATTTGTGACTGTTGATTTGTGCTAGTGTATTTGTTATGAAAATCCATTATAGTAGAATGTGTTTGAACTTATGTTTATTGAACGTCCTTTGAGATCTTGTGATTTAGATGTCCTTGATTTGCACATTGATGGTTTTATTCGACGAGTTATTGTTTTTGGCACAGGTGTCGTTAGCTAGTTGTGGAATTCGTTCAATAAATTAGGGTTTTGGAATTGCCTAATTCATATGTCTATTCTTGGAAAGGATTATTCCTTTATCCCATTTCTCCTGAAATTTCTTTACTCTAGTATTGCATTTCTTCTTATTTCTATGTTCAGCAACAGTTTGGTTAAATTTCATTGCTGTCTATTGTCTAAGTATGTTCTGTAGTTATTGTTAAACCTTTTGTTCTTTTATTTTAATTTCCCAAAAACTTGTTTTAGCCGAATTGGCAGTTGGTTGTCGAAGCACGAATGAAATGTTTAATTGCGAGCCGTTGTCTCCGAGGGTTGTAAGTAATGCCTTGGGAGGATCTGAACATATTATGAAACACTCCACTCCTCGACGCAGCCCCAGGTTAAAGTCTAAGGTAGCTCTTGCTGCCGATGAAGCTGCTGCAAATGACAATGACTTTCAGTCTGATTGTCCTATTGTAGAGCCTGCAATGGGCATGGTATTCGGGACAATGGTTGAGGTAGAAAATTTCTACAAGGCGTATGCTAAGTCTGTTGGGTTTGGGGTTATTCGACCACAAGGTTCATACCGGACTGGAAAAGAGCGTAGGGCAACAACTTGGCGGTGTTCTTGTGCCGGTGATCCAGATGCTCCTGCTAAATGTAAGTCAAAGAAACTGGTAAATGCAGGCAGTTTGTCATTGAGTAAAGAAAATGACACGGGGCATCCTCGAAGGAGGAAGTCGAAAAAATGTTTCTGTGAGGCGAAGATCTATGCAATTTTGAATCCAGTGAAGCAGTGGGTTATTTGTAGTGTAGTCCTTGAACATACTAACCATACTCTGAAACCTAGGAATGCGAAAATGGTGAAGGAGTATCGCATGGAGGCATTAACGGACTTACTTAGGCGAAGGATCCTGAGCGATTATCATGTTGGGGTCCCTGTTGCTAAGATAATGAACTGTATAGCACATGAGAGGGGTGGATTTCAATACATGCCATTCACTGAGGCTAATATTAGGCATGTTGTCCACGAGAATAGAAGACTTAAGATGTAGGGTGGAGACACGAACGCTTTGATTTCCTATTTTGAGAAGATGCGTAGGGATAATCCCAATTTTTATCACACACATAGGGTTGATTCAGAAGGGTACATGAAAGATATTTTTTGGGTAGATCCTCGTACTATCGCGGCATATGAAGAGTTTTCTGATGTTGTATGCTTCGACACGACGTACCTTACTAACCAGTATGCACTCCCATTCGCTAACTTTGTTGGCGTTAACCATCATGGGCAGAGCATTCTCTTTGGTTGTGCGTTAATTTCAAATGAGGATTCTGAGACGTTCGAGTGGGTTTTTAGGCAGTGGTTGCAATGCATGAAGGGAGTCGCCCTAGGTGGCATACTAACTGACCAGGCTGCAGCAATGCGAAAACCCCTTGAGGAGGTGATGCCAAAAACAAAACACCGGTGGTGTATTTTGCACATCCTTCAGAAGCTACCTTACAAGCTTGGGTATCATGAGAAGTATGTTTGTTTAACTTTTTTTTTTGTACTTAGTGGTTGACCGGTATTGTTGTTTGAAATCATATTTTCAAAATTTCGTTTTGTAGGTGTTATGACATTAAAGATGCCATTCGTCATGCTGTTTATAACAGCTTAGGACCCAATGATTTTGAGGCTAGGTGGAACGAAGTTATTGAAAAGTTTGAGTTGCAGTCGAATGAATGGTTGACTCATCTTTTCTCTGAGCATCACATGTGGGTTCCTTGTTACATGACATATCACTTTTGGGCCGGAATGCGATCTACTCAAAGGTGTGAGAGTATCAATAGTTTTTTTTGACAAAAGGATAACTTACTGCATTGACTTCAATGTTATTTCTCGGGAAGGTAGCTGCAACTGTTTCGAATTTCAAACTGAAGGCATTATGTGCAGGCACTTGGTCCGGCTATATGATAAGTTGCAGGTGGAAGAGATACCTCCGAAATTCTTTCTACGGCGTTGGAGGAAGGATGTTGAGCGTAGACATATGTTTGTTAATATTGCTTATCATGACTTGTCGAGAACCAAGGAAGTTGAGCGACTTCAAACCATAGCTGTTGCTTTTGAGACAATTAGCGAACTTGGTTCTAAGTCAGAAGTAGGAAGAGATATTGTCTTAAGGGGGTTGGATAGGATAAAAGAAGAGCTTAGGTTGTTCAGTGAGAAAGAACATCAGTCAAACACTCCATCGGTAGCTAACTCCAACTATTGCAACAAACCTGAGGCCTCAATTCCCACGCCGTCCCAAAATACCAGTCAAGGCAGTGGCGGTTCTATATTGACACCATCTGTTTGCGCTCACAATTCGCCTGATTTTTGTGGCAACCAAACCCCGTGCAGTTGCAATTCCGCGACGCAATCCATAAAGAACCCCCCTAGAGGTTCCCGATACAAGTCTTCCATGGAAACCGGTTGGTACCAACCAAAAAAGGGAACATCGACTGAATCCAAGAAGAAGCGTGGACGACCTCCTAAATCGGCCGGGCCAAAAGGTTGTGTTGCTGAAAATGGGGAGAACCTTAATCGACTTAGCCAGCAGGTAGTCTTCAACCATATTTGTTTCTTGGCATTATATTTTTTTTATGAATTCCAAAATATTTAAGTTACCTAATTACCTATCCTGATGCATGTATATTCATTTGTTCTGCACAGAGCTTGGTTGCGGCATCCCAGTCATTTGATGAGAATGGCAAAATCCCGGTTAGTAAATTTCTTTTTTTTTACTTATTCCTGGAAGTTTTCATTATTTTTTGGATTTTTTGCCAAAAACTACCCACATTTGGGACTTTTTTAGAAAAAACTACCCACATTCTATTTTATTAAAAAAAACTACCCACTTTCCCAAAAACCATTGTAAAAAACTACCCACTCATGGATTCAGGCAACCGGAATACATCCTCCGATCTGTGGGCCCCACCTCTATGTGGTTTTCTTCTCCTTTTCCGGCTGTGGGTCCCAAATCAGCCCATTTTTCCTCCCTTTAAACACGAATTTTCTCATTTATTCACTTCTCCTATTTTTTTTTTGCAAAATCTGTATTAAGTTACCCAAATTCAGTCAAATTTCTACTTGTAATTGATTTCTTCTTCTTCTGGATTCATCTTCCATTTACTTTACTGTCAAATTGCACTACTACATAATTACCAATTTTTGACAACTTAAGTTCATCTTCAAAATGAAATTAAAGAGGGAGGAAGGACGCATTTAAAGAGGGTAATTGAATGGAATTGCAAATTGGTTTTGAATTGAATTGTAGATTAGTTTTGAATTGAATTTAGATCCAAAACCCTAAGTTGCAACCCATTCTTCATCAGCGCAGCGTCTGGTGTTATTGTGGCCCAACTTTGCCTTACCACCTCCCGAATGTCGTCAAATTACCAGGGGCCAGGTGTTTCTCTTCTCTCTCCTCCCAAGCCAATACTGTTGACTCCGACATTAGACAACACGACGCTGATGTCGTCGACAAGCTTGGCTTCGAGAAAGTGTCGGAGCAATTTATCGACGATTGCAAATCCATAGCGGTGCTCTTTTGGCTCAAGAAATCGGGAGCTCAAGTTATGTCCGTCTGCAACGACGACGAGAACAAGGTCCTCAGTGGTAGAGTACGATAGGTGGTGGTGGTTGGCATGGAAGTGGCAGGTAAGGTGTGTTGGTGGGGCTGGTGTGTTGGTCAGATGGGAAGAACGAAGAACAGAGGTGAGAGAAGGGAAAGGAGAGAGAATGAAAGAAAAGGAAGAAGGAAGAAGAAAGTGAAATAGGAGGAAATCGGAAGAAAAAAAAGGAAATAGGAGTAATAAAAGGCATGTGGGACCCACATGACTGAAAAGGAGAGGGAATTGAAGGAAGGGTGGGGCCCACAGCTCGGAAATGATTTTCCGGTGAACAGAATACATGGGTGGGTAGGTTTTTCTAATGATTTTGGGAAAAGTGGGTAGTGTTTTTTAATAAAATGGAATGTGGGTAGTTTTTTCTAAAAAAGTCCCAAATGTGGGTAGTTGTTGGCAAAAAATCCTTATTTTTTTAATTTCTTTTTCTCCTATCCCTGGAAGTTTTCCTTAGTCATTCGTTTACAAGTGATACTAAGCACTCCATAAATTCTTTTATCTCAATATATTATATCCTGATACTAAGTAAAATAAACGTTTTGTTATTATTAACCGATCATGTTCTCCAAATTAATTCGACACCCTGGCTGTTTAGAATTTCAAGCAGTAGCTAGTTTCATCCTATCGGTTGGAATGGAACATTTGTTGCACGGAAATGTTGTTTTTTGGGCTCTTTGTAGATAGTTTGTATTGAATGTATGATTTGGTAATTCCTGCTGTATCTAAAGTCTAGTTCCTAGAAGGACTTGTCTACTTACATGTCGGTAGTCTCTTGTTTCGTACGTGTGTAAGTGAATGAGTCATACCTTAATTTGTTGTTTATTTTGTTTAACGATATTATTGTGCGTTGGTACAATGTATTGATAATACTTCATTCATTTTGTGGTTTTATTTTCACTCCACAGGTAAAGAGGAAGAAGACAGTCCCCTTTACCGATAATGTGGAAGCTTCATAGCAGGATTTGGAATTTCAAGGGAATCATCTTTCACGGAATGAACTGTCATTTGATGATATTGATATCGACTTGAATTTGTGTTGAATGTATAGATTTTTCGTTCGTTTTGGGGTTGTTCATTGTTAAGTTATTTGTTAGTGGATCTGCCAGTTATAATGACGTGTATTGGTACCAAGTTGCTTCCCTATTTTGGGCATAACAGAGTCTTAGTCGGAGCAGATTCAATTCTCTTACCAGCCTGATTAACTTATAATTTACCAATGCTGCTTAGCAGATTTGGGTGATCACTTCATGGACATGTTGTCAATGGTATTAGTAACGAATTAATGAACTATTGTGTTTATTGAATGATAGCAAGTTTAGAAAATCTTTCATTTGCGACTCATTATTGTGCGGTACCTGCATATAGCCAAATAGTTATAGCTTCTGAAGAAGCTCACTCGCAATGACAACAGGGCGTTCATTAGAAGTTAGAATGACAGGCAAAGGAAAATACAACTAATTTGTTTATTTGTTAAACAATTTTTTGGAATAATAATGAGATTTTTCTGAATAAGCATTTTTTGGAAGTTACATTAATGAGATTTCTGAATAAGCAATTTTTGGAAAGCATTAGTAATCAAATTCATAGCCCAGAAGTACAAACAACTACAAACTTAATTGGGTCACATTATTCCCATAATCAAACATAACAACTCCGTCTTCTAATCAAACCGCTTGGTTTGATGAACTTCCATCTGCCTCCTGATTGACTATCACCTGCAATTTAAGCCAAGTAAATTTAACTGATCATTTTATGAATGGTCGGTGATGTGCAAAAACTTAGAAAACAATTGTAATCGATCGATATGTTTTGATAGTACGGACATCCATGGATCGCTTTGTTTGCTACTGAACATTTCAAAAATTGTAATTCACTTCGGCGGTTTTATTCCTGATTAACAAAAGCCTTGTCTGTGACATGGTTGAAGTTAGGAACCAGATTTACATACATTTCAATTGTTTCTTCAGTAATTACATTTGCAGGTTTATCTCAGACGACTAATATCTCCAGCAAAACTGAATCCTTACTACTGCGATGTCATGTTTTTGAATCTGAGTAGTGCTTTCTGCGTTACTAACCGGATTCGTTCAAAAACAACATCATGTATTTTGTTCAAAAACAACAACATGGAAGCAACAAAATAACACATTACCAATTAAAGGAAACGTTTGAAACCACACTGTCCTGTAACCTGTTAGTGTCAGTGAATTCATTCGACAACTAGCAACATAATGAAACAATTCCAAAGATAGGATCCATTCATGTCTATATAAATAAAAACAGCAACAGCACAACGATAACAATAATATCAACGGTGACACTACTATCAACGACAACACTAATAAGTCATAGGACACTAATAACAACACAGTAGTCAACAAAGATGCAAATACATAGATAACATTCACATAAGGATGGCACATCACAATAAGCTAGGTTCTTACAAAAGGTTGCATACTAAACAATGGTCGAATTCGGAGTCAATTACAACAAAGTCAGTTCGAAGTCTCCGAAGTGCCTATTACAGGGAAGTAACGCTACTATAGATCCATGACCAGGTTGTTATCCATTCTTCAGTAATCAGTTAGCTCCACTGGAATACACCTGCAACACATACAACGCAAGATCGGACCATAGAAGTCAGTAGTGTCATTAAAAACAACACAAGATGAACACAATTGTAATTACTCACTATAATCGCAATAAAAAATCACTTACCTTCACAACACCGTTGATTAAGCTGTCTGAGTGTTGTGACTGTTCAATGCTTGCCCTTTCAATCTTGGACTTGTCCCACAATAACACAGCCCCTCCGCTAATACCAATAGATTCAACCATCGTCTATTCAAGGTCAACCCCAAGTTGCTTGAAAACAGCTTCGAAGTTTAACTTGGAGATTCTAGCTTCTGTAATTAGAAGAACCTTCGGTGAGTATGTTCCGAACAACCTCATTAAGTTTGACCTGAATGATGGTCTAGCCAAGCCTCTAGCGTTCCAAACAATAAAATTAAACATGTACGGGCTAGGATTCACTGTAGAAAAATGTTGCTGATTTTTACCATGTTGACCCGGACAGTTGGGTAGAACAACATCCTTCGTTTTTCAATCACCAATTTGATTTCAACTAAGGAATTGGGGACAACAAATACCTGTAAAGCATCGGTGTAGGAACCGATTTCCAAATCCACATTGGATCTAGTCAACCCGAAAATATCCTTCCTGAAATCCAATTCAGGTGTTGGGTCAACTATTTTGTTGAAAAATCCAGATTCTCGTAGTGGCAGATTGATGTAGTGTATAGATATATGGTTTTTCCCCTCATTCTCTTGCTATATTGAATGGTTTTTGGCCTTTTTAAGGCCGTCTTTGCTACTAATTTGTTTGTTCAGTGTTTAAGTGAGTTTCAGGTTTCTTTC
>SNQN01000690.1:0-17912 GCA_008642245.1 Bassia scoparia
TAAGAGTGGGAGTTTAATTTAATTCAATCCAAACAGTTGAATCGGATTGACATATTTCGAAAATCAAGGGTTGGATTTGAATTTGAATAGTTTGAGTCGTCCACGATCTTGGGTTGGACTTGTAATTTTAAACTGTTTATTTATTGAGTAGCGCTCTTTTAATTTATCTTAATTTGTCTAAACTTTATTTTTTGGGTTTTTTTTTATAAAATATCCATGAGTTTTTACGTTTTCTACAAAATACACTCAATGTTTTTTTTTGTCTACAAAATGATCCCGAGCTTTAATATCATTCCACAATATAACCTAAATGATTAAATTTAACAAAACATGGGGTGAATTAAAATATTTAAAAGAAATATTTTTTAAAAATTAAAAAAACTAACAACTCCCTCCTCCCACCTCCCACCACCACTCCTCCACAGATCCCTCAATTCAACCACCGCAACCAATGGACCACCGCGCCACAACCACCACCCTACTCGCGAACACCAACACCACAACCTGGCCACCACCAACAACAACAACCCTCCGTCCCACGCACCCACCATCGTCGCTGCCCATACCACAACCTACCCTTCTCCGAACCCAACAACAAACTCAAATATCAAACCACCACCCACCTTTGCCACCTTTAACCAGAAATCAAAACTCGATTTTACAAAAAAAAAAAGCAACTCAACCCGAGTTCACAATTCGAATCAATATTTCGAATCAAAAAATTGATTCCAAAAATGATTTCTAAAATTGATTCGAGAATTGAATTCGAAAATTGATTTGAAATTAGATTTGAGAATTGATTTGGGGTTTGATTCTAAAATTGATTTAGAATTTTTGAAGAAATGGGTTTCGAATCTGGGTTAGGTTTGAACTCAATTCGTGGGGTGATGTTCAGAATTTTATTCTTGAGAGGGGGGGTTTGGTTCGAAACTGGGTGGGTGTCAAATCTGTATGAATTGCGTGGAATGGGAGGTGTTTTGGGTGGTGGGTCAGGTGGTTTCGATGGTGGGTTGCGAGGGTTGGGAGGTGTGGTTGGTGCGTGGAGGTGGTTTGGGTGGTGTGGTTAGTGCGTGAAGGGAAGAGCAAGTGTGACGGCCTATGGTGGTGGTGCCTTGTCGCAGCTATTGTAGTGGTGCGCAGTCACAGTGGTGGTTTGGGAGTAGGGGTGGGTGATGGGAGGTGGGAGGGGTTTTTTTATGTTTTTTCTATTTTTTTAAAATTAAACTTAACCACGGTTAAGTTAAATTATTAGGTATTTAGGTTATATTGTGGAATGATATTAAAGCTCGGGGGCATTTTGTAGACAAAAAAAACATTGGATGTATTTTGTAGAAAACGTAAAAACTCAGGGGTATTTTATAGAAAAACCCTTATTTTTTTTTTTACAAGAAGAATATGGATCTATCTCTATTATATTAGCCAAGGGGAACAATGATGTCCCCTTGGAAATTACCAAAAGCCCCTTCATTTACATGCAAAAGAATATGATTCAATATAACTCATTCATCATATAATTAAAAAAATACCAAAAAATCAACTTAATAAATTATTAAATGTATAATTCAAAATACTTACCAAATTAAAAACATAATCAATTGTGAAGAAATTAATTCTTAATTAACTCAAATAAAAAAAAGCAAGTTTCTCTAAACTAAAATAAAGGGTAACAAAAAGAAAAAAAATGGCACAATATTCACAACAACGTTTAGAATTCTTTACAATACATAAAATTACAAAGAAAGTCTAAAAATAGGGGGGGAAAAGAACTTTTCATTGCTTCTTCAACTTTTTCTCAAAATTCATCAAGTACGTTGTACATTTAATTAAATTTCAAGCTGATTTCAATTTATTTGAGTGATTTTATAAAAATTAACTACTAAAAAAATCATACAATGGCGTAAAAAAGAATACADAAAACTTATTGTAGAATTGAAAAACAAATTCAGGAATAAAATTTAACAATAACATACACTAATGCATAACAAATTAATATTTAAATTCAAAAAAGGTGATAAAATCGTAGAACATATTCTTCTACAGAAATCAATCATCTAAACCAAATTCAGAGTAAAAATAAAAGGGCTAAAATTGTAGAATGACCACTAAAAAAATGGTTGTTTTGTCAATAGAAAATATAAATCACCTTGACTAAAAAAAAGTCTAAAAAAGTAGAGAAATGTTACAAGATAGAAAAAAAAATGATGAAATAGTCGACTGTTCAATTTGACTTTTAATGTAGAAAAAAAAACAAGTTAATAGCATAAAAAGAAAACTTGGTTTAACAATTTGATCAAACTCAACAAAATAAAGTTTAAAATTTTGTGATTAATCAACGCAAAAGATTAAAATTCAAATTTGAATTATATCTAAAATCCATAATTATTATTCACGTACATACGAGAGGTGGGATATGATCATTTGGGTAACAATAAATTTTGCGATGAAATTAATCATATATTTTGACAAAGAATTTGTCTTATACTCCATACTTTGTACTTCATATGCATTTTTTCTTATATATATACTTCATCTGTGTTTTGAATATGAAGCATTTTTTTAAACTTTGTATATCATTTTATTTTGTCCTACGGTTCATCATGTGCTTAGTGGATAGGGTTTTTTTTTAAATATACATTGTATGATTACAATGCTTATTCTATACTAGTTTTTTTTAGCACGCGATGCGCGCTTAGCATTTTAAAATTTATTTTAATAGTGAAAAATAATATGAAAATTATTTCAACTGGCCACTGAATGGTTGACTATAATTTTTTTTCTACGTAGTACTTACATAAATTAATAAATTAATCAACATGTTTATTTATTTATAGCTTTTGTTTTTTGCACGCTATGCGTGCAGGCAAAATTTAAATTTGATAGTTTAATGCAATAGTATAATGCATTCCAATTGATATTCCAAATAGCATGTAGACAAAATTTAGATTTGATAGTTTAATACAGTAGAATAATACATTTATTTGCAATTGATATTCCAACTTTCATTTTTTAAAAGTGTGCAATTGAAAAATAAATTTTCTAAATAATTTAATTTCAATTTATTTTCAATTCTTTCCGAGATTGTCAAACCGTGAATCTTCAATCTCCAACAAACGATAAAAACGAAAACTTCGATAATCCGATCTCCATAAGAAAAAACAAGAAAATTACACTTCAAACTCTCACAAAAGGAGATAATAATAAAGATAGAAAAATTCAATAATTACGGATAAAATTCTTATAAAGAGATAAAAAGGAGGATTATTTATGAAAAAAAACAAAAAGAAAACAGTAGAATGAAAAATTGGAGCTTACCACCATCAAAAAGATGACAGTAGCCCGACGGTTGGAGATGATGGTCTAAACTTTATCATGAATTTGAGGGTGACAGTGATTATATTGCATACTTATCTATTCAGGGAACAAAATTACAAATTGAACTAAAAAATTTCAATCTCATCATTTTCATTGAAATAGGTGACAATTTTTCTGTTACAAGTCTAACAATTANCAAATACTCCCTTAAATATCGAATTAATTACTTAAATAGCAATACTTTCCACTTCTACGACAATTAGACTGTACTTGTTTTATCAGAGAGTCGTTAGTCGTAGACTCGTAGTGGGCTAGTAGCCTAGACCAACCGGTCCGATTGAACCCGAAACTTATTTTTCCAAAGGCGAAGAGAAAACATCCTAGAGTGCTCATCAAGAATAGGTCTTTACATGTTACATGTTGCACGTTGCATGCTGCTTTTAAGTGATTAAACAAAAATTGATAATATTAACGAATATTAATTGCCATGCATGCCCTAGTATTCTAGGTAGTATACATGCATTATTTCCAAATTAGGGCAATTAACTTTCTTTAATTTCTTTCTTTTTATAAAAATTAAAGAAAGTAGTACCTTTAGCGAACACTAAGGGGATCTTGTTGAGGAAAAAACCGAGGGATTTCATCAAATAATCGATTTGCTCCTCCATCTGCACAAACTCGAGCCTTCGCTGCGTAATAAGGGTAACTCATCATCAAACAACGAAAAACAAAACTTTATTGTAAACCGGGTCCATCCACGTACAATACCTTGATCCCAAAGGAAAGGAGTAAATCGAGGGAGGGGTTGGTTAAGAATAAGCAAGACGTATCTCAGCGACGAACCCATCTCGAAACGATTGTGTGATGGGAGAAGAAACGAAGTAGAGTGGTGCATTACATCTTCTACGTTCGTGGTATCAACGTTTCGACTAAACATGCGAGTGTTTATTTTTCTGTCATGGTAACGAAGTTGACATTGTGTGCTAAGTGGTTGAACGTTGTTAATGGTTTGAGAAAACAAAAAACTAGTGTTAGGCCTTATTGTGGGACGAAGAGGGGTGATGGTTTTCGAACATTGGAACATCAAAGTGTTCAAACTATGGTGGAGTTTGTGTGCAATGTTTGCTGCCATTCTCGAATCGAATTCGCAACGTAAGTGTAGTTATGGAGTTTAGATCAAAGAGACTAAGAGAGGAGGATGTATATATTTGGCTAGTTAATTAATAAGATCTTTAAAAAAAAAATTGAAGCAAAGATATTGAGGAGTAACAAAGATTTTAGTTCTAGTAAAAAAAAAATAAAATTTAAGTTATTAATTATGCTAACTTGATAAGGGTTTTAACTTTTAAGAGTGGGAGTTTAATTTAATTCAATCCAAACAGTTGAATCGGATTGACATATTTCGAAAATCAAGGGTTGGATTTGAATTTGAATAGTTTTGAATTGTCCACTAATTATATCTCTAATCAAAAGTATATTTGTTTTTTGAAAACTTTGTTTTTCCGTATTGTTAATGATTAAATATTATAATTCATGTTGATTGTTGTAAACTCAGGATAAATGGGAGATTGTAAGGAAGATATTTTGTTGTTTTATGCTTTTTAAACCAAATTTGGGTTAATATTTGGTGTATTTTCATTTGAGTAACAATTAAGAAAGGATCCATTTAGGACCCGGATCGTAGGATCCAGACTGGATCTGATTCCGGGTCTTAAAATTAGGAACCCTAATGGATCCGGGTAGGATATGAGATCCTACTTGAAAAACGGTCGGGTCCGGATCTAGAGGATCCTGTCCTCGGATCCGGTCATTATATCACTAGTTGGAGATGAGGGTCTAAACTTTATCATGAATTTGAGGGTGATAGTGATGTATTTGCATCTTATCTAATAGGGAAACATTACAAATTGAACTAAAAAATCAATCTCATCCATTTTCATTACAATAGGTGACAATTTTTCTGTTTACAAGTTACATTACAAACTTTCCTACTTAGTATATTAAAACTACATACAACGTGCTAGTATAGACAAATACAGCAAACAATATGAACATTTCTACAAAAGTAACATATATAGTATATGTGTTATGTGATATGTGCTTCCTCAAGTCATTTCTTTGGAAGTTGGAAGGCTTGATATGAATAGGCATAACACAGAATAGAAGGTTGATCGATGGCTAACAGCCAGCAACGTGCCAAGAAGTCTCGCTTATAACCAAAATAGCTATGCAAGAAATCCTTCTCTTACATCACCAGGAACATCTTCGAGTAAATCCTCGTAGTCACCAAACTTGAGACGAGCAATCCATACAAGCTCCACGTATGGGGCATCCCCAGTAGTACCATCTCACCATACTGGCATTTCTCTGCAAGAGGGAGATATGCATTATTAATTGGATTTCAGAAATTTGATATTCAGTGAATTGAAGATGAGAATGAAGTTCAGCATTGTTGAGGATACTTACTGGTCGTGGGATGAGGAACCAGAGAAAGACGTTCCATATACCGTAGAAAGCAGAGGAATGATGGCAAGACACAATTGCATTCGGGGTTAGACACAACACACATCATGCCGTAGAGGTGAAGTAGAGCAAGGTGAAAAACAAGAAAGAAATGAACCAAAGAATTTCGCTGCTGACCACTCGCAATCCCATCATGGCATATATATCATCCATAGAAGGTAGTTTGGCAGAAAGTGTAAGGAACCTCAATAATGACCTGTGTTAAAAGAATTGAAGCAAAGTTATTGTATGAGTTTATCAAACGAACAAGAACCATCTGTTCTAACTATTGGTTAATTAATCTCAAGAGTCGAGACATGAAAAGGTGTGATTACCTGTGCGAAGGCACAGGGCAAAGCCGAATACATCCCTGCTGCCTTTTCTMTGTAAAACACAGTCCTCTCGACAAACACGACTGGCTGAACTCCAGAGGAGTTCTGAATACCAAGGAAAAGAACCGCGGTATACATAGAACCCATTGCATTTAAAAGGTTTTGCTGGGTGTTCCTGCCATTTTATCAAAGTAGTGATAATTTAGAATTTTGTGGGCTTTGTTTCAAATTTTGACCAGTATTATAAATTCAGGAGTGAAAAACTTATCAACAGACAATCAGACATAATCAAAGTACCTGTTTTCCCCGATCTTCCAAAAAATGGACCCAAACATGACCCCCACAAAGGCTGCAAAGAGGAGCCTCATTGCAGTGTACATGGTGTTTCGCCAATATGAACAATGCAGTTTCCATAAACAAGCCAAAAATTGAACAATGTAAGATTGTGAATACTGAGTAGGGAAGTATAAGTCTTTTGACGTTGGAGCTGGTATGCTGAGTTCTGTTATCAAAGCTTTGGTTCTCCTGCAATATTAGTCAAWTTTTTTCAGCTGATTGAATATTAAATCAGCTCAATCACATGATGTGAAGTGTGAACYTTAACAGAATCCGAGCTTGAAAATCCAGATTACCTGTAGAGATCTGAATTTTTGTATATGTCAGCAAAGTCAACACCAAGCGCAGCTTCTTGAGCCATTGATGTTACCTCCAACATCCAAGTTGCAGGATTATAGGCCTCTTTGATCTTTTGAACTCCATTGATTGCCTTCATTCAAAAAAAATCACGTCTCATTCAATTTCTGCGGAGCAGCAACATGTACAACTGTAGTCAAAATTTTCGGATAATTGTTTTACTCACCTCAAAGTATTTGATTAGTTCGACTCCATGGTGACCTAATGGACCGAAGTATATCTGTTGCCCACCTCGTTTAAGCAGTAGCAACTGGGAAAAAAAAGGAATAAGAATAAAACAATTRAATCCCTTGGTTTTTTGTATCTTAATACCATGAAGATTATGGTTCGTTTAGGATCAAACCTCATCAAAAGCATCAAAAATGTCAATGCTTGGCTGATGGATTGTGCAAACCACTGTACGTCCTGTATTGACTGTGTTTCTAACAGTCCTCATCACAATAGCAGCAGCTCTAGCATCGAGCCCCGAGGTTGGCTCATCCATGAAGACAATAGATGGGTTGGCAACAAGTTCAACTGCAATTGTTAACCGCTTTCTCTGCTCAGTTGAGAGACCATTTACTCCCGGAAGTCCTACTAGTGCATGCCTTAGAGTGTCCAATTCTACTAGTTCCATAACCTCTTCCACAAACATCTGCATCCAAAATACTTCCAACGTTGTCAAACACACACAAAAAAAAAAAGAAAAAAAAGAGCAATTCCAAGGAGGAGAGGATCATTTTTATTATAACTCAGAATTGAAATACTTCAGCATATCACTATATCTTCATTTGATCTTAGCCTAGAATCAGTGTACTGTGCACAGGAAACTGATCATCTTTTGTGTAACTAGTTACAACTGAATCATTAAAAATCAGTTATCATTAGGAAAGACAATTTCAGTTCAAGAGAAATGTTACCTTTCTTGTTTCTGCATCTACGTCAGAGTTTAACCGAAGCCAGGCAGAAAAGAGCAAGGACTCATAAACAGTGATATGAGGGGAGTGGATATCAGCCTGCTCACAGTACCCAGAAACTCGGGCAAATGTTTCTTGATTCTTTGGGTACCCTGATATTCTGACATCCCCATCAATATATCCACCTGTTTTCCTCCCAGCTAACACATCCATAAGGGTGGTCTTTCCAGCACCACTTACACCCATAAGTGCTGTTAACACTCCTGGCCTGAAAGCACCACTGACACCCTTCAGAAGTTCTAGACGGTCCTCAGTGACACCTTGCGCTTTCATTTCCTAAAGAAACATGTGTATATATGTTTACAGTTAGACTTGAAGATCAAATTCAAAAATGGAGCAACACTAGTATAGTATTTCAGAAGTGAGATTACCGGAGGCATGTCTACTGAGTATCTGATTTCGTCAAAGGTAACAGAGAGGCGCTCAAAAGGCAGAACCATTCCCCTTTTGGCATTGACATTGGCTTGTTCTTCAATCTCTACCCTTCCTTCTGCAAATGGTGATATGCATTGTCATTTTATACTCGTGAAAATGTCTTAGTGATACGTTTGGTAGAGCAATGAATTATTTTAAAGGTGATTGACTCACGAGAATGAGAGGATTTGTTCTTCCTAGATGACATCTCAATAACTTGACCAGTTAGATTAGCTTGTTTCTCAGCTAAGTCCTCTTCCGATAGCATAGCTTGAGGTTTTCCTAGTGCTGAAACCAAGGAAGAAAAAAATCAGAGAAAACTCACAATGTTATGAAGCTGGCATCTTTTTTTTTCACCTTAAGATAATCTTGAAGAAAAGCAAGGGGCACCAATTCACCAAGTTTCTCCAAAATATGGTCAGGTAAGAAATTAAAAATCATATAAAATTTTGTATTTTTTGGTTAAATTAGAGAGCTTAAAGATTATAAACAGCTCAAGAACTTACGATTTAAATAAGTCAATGTCCACGTATAGAACAGATTTAGCAAGAAGACGTATCCCACGAGAGCTCCAAGTCCAATCCAATACCAATATGCTTCTGTAAACACACCGCGAGCTTTTAAGACACTAAGTCCTAAATTTGAGTCGCTCCAACTATGCCCAAGGAATTCATTAGCAGAAAGTGCATTTTGACCATACGTCAATGGGGAGATCCAATAGCCCCATATCCACCATTTCTTTATAGTTTCTGAGATGAATAGGGCATAAAACATCATGTTCAGTTATCATTTCAACAAATACAATCTTATAATTACCAACCGAAGATTTAAAATGAAATACATACGTCGAGACATGATGAATCCACCGAGCACAATAAGAGTAACCAGAGCACCAGTGCCAAATGTGTTTGCCAAAATCATGTTTCTTCCAAGTCCTGCATTGAATCTGAACAGTGCAGAAGCCATTTGATGAACAGATAAGAGCACAAGGTACTGTTTAAAGAACCTTCCCACATTGGAGTCATAACCAATGACATAATAAGTTAAGCCCACCCAGATGGCTGTTTCTATTATAGATATTGGTATTTTAAGAATCCATGAGGGTAAGGCATATGCCCAAGCAGGGTAAAATCGCAAGTCCCTTTKCTTGTAGAAGACTGGTAACTTCACGATAGCTAATGCCATCTCGGCAAATCCATTGAAAAGGATTTGAATTTGACCAAAGAAGAGTGCACCCATGAAAACCATTCCATCTTGTATATTCCTTTTATGCATATGAGTCCTCAAAAACAACGTCGAAGTCACAAGTGCAGTCAGGATGAGCTGCAAATAGAAGGAAAAACTTGTAAGCTAAACTGCCAAACCATGCAAAATGAAGTAATCCGTACTAAAACTTCCAAAAGTATAATAAAAACAAAAAACTAAAAAGATATGTGGTTTAGTGGTACATATCATCTGTCCTCTCAACATATTGCGCTTGAGTCTAGTGGTTGGCACGAGGACTGGTTTACAGCCTCGACAATCATGTGGGAAGTATAAAACTAATAATAGCTTATCCTAACCAGAATGATGCGCAAAAACTACACTGAAAGGGTTTGAACACGTATAGTGAATGAGTTCTTCTTCATCAACTAAGGCTTCTCTAGACATGCATGCTTTAAGCAATTCTCTTACACATAAGGCCATATGACTCACTTTGTTAAGGCTGCTGGTGGCTTTTTGATTTGATCGACATGGAATGAAAGCCTCCTGGCGAAGTATTCTGCCAAATGACAATGATTGAAAAGCTCGTTGTTAAACTTTCTCTTTCGTACGAAAGGCATATGGATTCCCTGCGCACACACATCACTCGCTTCCTGATCTTTCCTTGAAAGTCACGTGTTAGCATCTCCAAACCAATACACTTTAGAGACTTTATCACACGACGCTGGAAACTTGTAAATTACAACGTAAAAACTCTAGCGCTATTCATAAGTCAACCAACAGTCTTTAAACTAGTCAAGCAATCAGAGATTCGTCATTGTAAACTCAGGAAAATGTAGGTATAATGAAGTCAAAAACAGTTTAAATAGTAAGATTAGTTCTGTTTAGGCAGGGGAACCTACTTCTTGTAAAAAGTCAGCAACTCCCTTTCTCTCGGGACACTTGAAGCCTATATGCTCAAAGAACTCAAGCACATGTTCGCGAGGACCTTGATAAACGATTTGTCCATCAGCAACAAGTATTATGTCATCGAAGAGGTCATATGTCTCAGGAGCAGGCTGAAGCAAAGAAATTAGAGCAGTTCCTTTCATAATATGGATGGATTGTCTGATCGAGTTAACAATCTGATATGTTGTAGAACTGTCTAAACCAGTCGAAATTTCATCCATAAAAAGTGCTTTTGCTGGTCCAACCAACATTTCTCCTGTATCATTATGAAGGCCAACAATGATAAATTAAGTAAAAACAAACTTTTAACTTATTGGGAAACAATCATATACTGAGGTGAACATGTTTTAATTTGCTTGCACCTGTTGTAAGCCGCTTTCTTTGTCCTCCTGAGATACCCCTGATCATTTCATTTCCCACCATTGTATCCGCACAGATATCAAGTCCTAAAATCTGTACAAACAAACAGCAGCTCAGATTTTGACAAACGAACATAAGAAAAAAGCTTGAGTATATCAGGTAAATTCTGAGCTATTACCTTGAGAATATAGTCAGTAGTTACACTGGCCTCCTGCCCCTCAATCGCTGCTGCCTAGTAACCAAAGCAAAGGAAAGCAAATTAAGCATAACTAATTTTAAAAATTGCACTGTTGCAGTGTTGCGCTCATAATATAGAAGGCTCTCTTTTAAGGCCTTATTCCCTTCATATTATAATAAGTTAGTTCAGGAAACTTGTAGTAGTAGTAGTAGTTATAGTTAGTTAGTTCCTTCCATGCTATTGCTTTCTGTTGTTTCACCAATGCAATTAAATTACCTTCATGTAGACATCAATATCAGCATCGGGCTTGATATTGGCGGCCTTCTCTCTTCTTGACAATTCCACCAGCATATCTGCGGATATGATAACATCATTAATAAAAAACACTCGCATTTCATTGTAATACTTTGATTGCCAAGATATCATTTAAAGTTATCAAGGCTAATAGTATCATGAACTAACCATAATTCGTTCCAACTCCTTGAACTCTTGCTGAGAAGGCTAATGTTTCTCTGACTGTCATCTCTCCAATGTGAACATCATGTTGGCTGATGTACGCTGAGGTCCTTTGTGGCACAAACTCATCCATCGTGTGTCCATTGTAAGTGATCCTTCCCGAAGACTATGACAGTGTTATGCATTTCAGGTTGCTTACTATTAGTATTTTARACCAAAAGAAAATATATTATTTGAAACATAAGCTTGTACAGCCAATGCTAGTAATCCAACCTGAAGATCTTTGGCAAGTTTACCGGCCAATGCTAGTAACAATGTGGTCTTCCCAGAGCTCGGAGGTCCTAGAAGTAATGTTATCCTGCAATAAAATTTGTAGTGAGATCATCACGAAAGACAAGTTCATTGGACCACCGAACTTTTAAAACAATTACTTTGTCAAATTAGACTAAGAGTCTAAGAATAACAACTCTACTACATAGAATTTCCACATTTTCTACAATGTCAAGGATCCGACACAAGTTACAACAAGTACTTGATGTAATATGAAGAGTGCGAGTAATGCTATGAATGACAGCTGAATTTGTATAGTTCAACACTATGCTACTCGGACTCTTCATTTTACCTTAAGTACCCGTGTCGGATCCTTGACTCTCCGACATGGGTATGGACACTTGACACTCCATTTTGGGCTAAAATCGTGGAAAATTWTCACAATTTAGCCAAGTCCGACACTTAGACACACACCCGTGYCGGACACTAGTACCCGAGTCAAAGTAGCATAGGTTCAACATGAGTCTGCACACTGTCTTACCTGCCCGGCTTAATAATCCCACTGACATCATGGAGGATTGTAAATGGTTTTCTCCTGTTTGGAAGAATGTGAAGAAGATTCAAGATACCCTGAGATAAACATTCCCCAAGAAAAAGCATCACAAATTGTATGGCATTAGCAGCAAGCCACCAACATAATCAAAAACTTCGAATGTAAACAACTGATTAACCAGGAAACATTTAGTTACCTCGATTGTATTGGTGAAGAAGTTAAGTACTGAAGGCAATCCTCTGCTTCCCACCAGAACTTGTGCTCCAACATTCAAATTTTCATATCTAACCTCGATCGTTGGGATTTCGATTCCAACTCTGAGTATACAGACTTCATATTAATTCAGATCACTTTGAACTCCAAACAATATATTGGAAGATTTAAATCCTTTTAAAATTTTCAGTTTTGTAACCAACAAAACACATTTGTCATTTAACTTCATCATGTACACCAGAATAGCATAAAAATCAGCAATGCCTCATGCTAAGGCAGTTAACATGCACCAACTTAGTCTTTCTAGTCTAATGATTACTCCGATATTTAAAGCTTAGAGATACTTTTCCTATCCGAGCTTCTAGGCATGACACGTTAACATACCGTCATGCTAAAAGAAACCGGCTTCATGCCAGCCTATAAAAGGTGATCAATCATTAACCGACATGTCTTAACACAAATTAGATATTGGAATTTTATTCAAATCAGCCCAACTCAGCCAAATGTCTACCGCAAGGGCTTGTGGTACGACGCATTATATAACGGTTTGGCACGGCATTTTATATATATAAGCTTAGTTCGACCCAATCATTCAATCACCTCGACTGACCCATGCTATTAATTTAAACAATTTGAACACCTTGCAAAACACCATATACTCTTGCCATGCTATATCTGAAGTGCACAACAAGATATGTAAGGCCCATTCATGTTGCACGAACAACAGCTTAGAATTTCGGAAAGGCAATTTTGTGACACAAACGTTAGCGATTACGTCTCCTAAACTATATTATAATTCATCCAATTATGAAGAATTGACCGATCAACATTTATGTCTACTCCAAGAAGTATATACCACATGTTTTCATTTATTTATATGTGCAAAAATTTATTGGTTGATGGTGGCTTAACATATTCAATTGGGCCATGTTACACACAACATATTTATACATTGCATATATATTAGAGTAAAAAGGAAAAATTTTGTTGAAGTAGATAAGTTGTACAATACATATGATATTGCTACGAAATTGTGAAGTTCCAAAACGAAAACGTTGCAACTAACTAGACGATGGTTACTAATGTCAAACATTCTTTAATACGGCATGCCGCACGCATGACAACAATGAATAGTACTATAAATATGAATACATTGGTATTCACTTCTCTTGTTTTTAAGTCTAATGCTACCCAACAAACCCACGACATCTTCATGGAATAAGTTGACAAGAAAGACAAAACTCCTTTCATTTATATCCAAAATTAATCGATTTGTCGTCTCAAATTAGTGTGGACCATTTTTTAAAATAAATCGGCTTGAGTTTAACTACCTCAACATACACGTGAAAAATAATAAGTTACTTCAAGTCGAACTATAGTCGTCATCAACATTGTCATTTGTTGGAAAAGACTAGTTAGTAGTTATTATGGCATATCCCCACATTTCTTTTTACTTGCACCATTTCCTTTTTGGGAGTCAAAGTTAGTAAACTTTGACCAATTTTTTTGGCAATTATAATGTTATAATATAGTCAAGTGAGATGTTGTTAGATTCGTCTTAATTATAGTTTAATTATATAAATTTTATAATTTTCTGAACAATACAATTTAAGTTATTAGTAGTCAACAGTTGTGTTCTTAAGACTGTGCAAAATGGAATGGTCGCAAGTAAAAAGAAATGGAGGAGTATAATATTAAGAGAAGCTGCATCAATTACTCAAAAACAGATGAATATTTCTCATTAATAACTTTCAATCAAAGGTTTACTATAAAAATACGAAAAACAAACAAAGAATTATTTGTATCATTTTAAAATGGGGATATTTTGGTAAACGATAATGATAAACATAAACTATTATAGTCCAAACTCAAAGGCTAAAACTAAATAAGAAAATACCTGACATTGACTACATATTAGCTACAACGATTGTGGTCGATTGAACATGTAATTTGTCGTTCAATTTTCGTATCTCATCTTTCGATACTTAAACATAGTCGTAAAAGCTACGAAATACGAGTACTATGTTTTAAAAAGCTCAAAATTATGACCTACTGTAGTTAATATTAGAAATATGAGGTACTCGTAGATCAGATTGAGAACAATATCATTATTGATTTATCCATAAACAATCTTCTCTCACAATAAAATCGTATCAAAAAAAATCAAAAAATGATTTGCTAAATATATCACTATATATTACTATTAAACAATGTAAGTATTTACTTCCTCTGAATAATTCTAACTAGATTAAACATTTTTTTCTATTTTATGTCAATCGTTATTAAATTATACATACTGGCAGCAAAGTATATATTTATTTCTTTACTGTCAATTGCTGCAGTAAATTTATAACATGTAAGTGACATTGGTACACAACAGCCAATCAAATAACCAAACACAACTAACCATTATTCAATCTCGCAAACAGCTAACAACAACAAACAGCTAACTCCCGAACAAAGCTCGAAGAACAGAAAGAAAGAAAGAAAGAAAGAAAGAAAGAAAGAAAGAAAGAAAGAAAGAAAGAAAGAAATGAGGATGGATGAGAGAGACTAACCTGTCAATACGCTGCCTGAGTCTGAGCAAGAAGTTCTCATTATCTTCCTCAGCAGTCTTAACAAGCCTTTCTAAAAGCTCTCTTTTGTCTTCAAAACCAAGCTTCTCAACATCAATTTCTTTCGAAGGACCAGAAATATCAACCAGAATACCTTTTCTGACACGATTATAAGTGGGTAATTTCTCAAGTGCAGCCCATTTCAATGCTTCTTCATCATCTTCTTCTCTTGTTGAGCTTGAGAATACTTCTCTTCCACTGCTTCTCCAAACTGCTGAATTATTTCCTCCTAATCTTGCACTTGCTACTCTGTATAACTCTGCTGAACTATTCACATCCATTTTTATTTCTTCCTTTTATGATTGAAAGATGATAAAAATATGTTTTTTTTTCCCTTATAAAAATCCAAGCTTTTGTCTTTTATTCATCAAAAAATTGTCCCTTTTTGTTTTTTTTGGGCGATATGAACAAAACCCAGAAATTTTAATGAAGAAATAAATATAAAGTTGCAAGCTTTTTCAAATTTGAAGAATACCCAGAATTTTTTGGGAAACCCCAGAAGAAAAAAGAAGCTTTGTTTAATGCAAAGTGAGCTCACTTTTCTATGGTTTGAGCTAAAGAAGATGAAATCTTTCAACTTTTTTAAAGAAACATTGCCTTTTATACCCCAATGTGGTGAGTTGAGGTTCCTGAGAATATGAGGAAAAGATTTTGTTTGGGATGTTTTGGTTAAGGTGAGAGAAGAAAAATTATTATACTCTAATATGATGATGATGATGTTATGTTATGAGAAAAGAAAGAGGTTAATATAATATTATAATTTATACTATTATAAAGTTTGCCATGTTTGACTTTTGACAATTTCTGAATGGGAATAACATGAATGAATTTAATTTAAAATGAATTTAGTAAGATACAAGTATAAATTTTCCAGGTCACAAATCAAAAAGGTTAGTGACTAAATGAAGATTAAGATTGAAGACCATAGAATGTTCCACTCATAGACTTGGACATTTGAATTTACAAAAATAATTTTCTAATTCACTGAGAAAAAGATAGTTTTTAAAAAAAATAAAAAAAAAAATAAACAAGGTACTTGGTACTTTGGTAGTTTTGCTGCTGTAATTACGGTTGAGTAAGATCGGGTATCCAACCATTTTGAGTGAAACCGGAATCGATATCGATCGATTTTTAGTAATTGAAATCGGTACCGGAATCGCTTTCAAATTTTTTTTTAACCAGAATCGGTTACCCGATTTGCCTTTTTTAAAAAAATAAAATTAAAAAGCAAAATTTGTCTTACCTAATTTCATATTTGTCCATGTGTATTTGACCATAAAAACAAAATGCCTTACACATTAGTATTTCAAGTTTCAAATATTTTCTAAAGCACAATGCCTTATACATTAGCATTTCAATTGTGTATTATAGACCCGGTGATATCGGGTACCCAGAACCGGTACCGTCAGGTGCCGGTTCCAGAATTTTGATACTCGAGACCGGTGTCGATCCAATCGATTTTCGAAACCAGACCGGGTATCCACTGTTTCTGCTCATCCCTAAGTGTTACAACCCTGTTTGGACTTGACCCGTGGATTACTGCTAAAGCCCGTTAAAAAAATTTGCATCAATCACAGAAAATGACTCACACGATAGAATTCTCTCTAGGGCAACCTAACTGTGGTTGTAACCACCAGCTTAKTGTTATGATCYGAGCGTTTTGAWAAGAGAACATGCAACACTCTTGCCTACTAAGGGGCAAGAGTGCAAGCTTATGTAGAAAGAGGCTAGTGACTTTATGAGCACACCTACAACARTGAAACCCAAAATCAAATGTGAYATAATAGTWRRCATAAGCAATATTAAAGTTAGAGGGATTGATTTAATGAACAACTAGTTTTTATGTGCGCGCGATGCGTGCTTAGGCTTATGAAAATTATATTTTATCATTAAAAATAATTATAAAGTATGTACTCCGTATCAAAATAAAATGTTTATAGCTAATTAGGAATACAATTTTATTGAATTATATCGGATATCCGAAACATTTCGGATCGGATACGAATATATCAGATTTTCAGGTATCGGATCGGATATCCGATCTGTGCTCTAGCCTAGAGAGATGGGTGGAGGCTTCCCGTCAATGCTACCTCGAGAGAGTCGRCCTTGAAGGTATGCTAGTAGTGGAACCTTAGCACTTTCTTAACCATGGAGGCACCTTAGCAATAGTCTTCGTCTTGGCTCCTTATCACCTTAGCAATAAGGGAATAATTGTTATTTACTGCCCCGAATTACTTAGTTTCACCCCAATTATATTACCATTTTTCCTAAATTATCCCTAATACAATAACCACCTAACACAACCCATCACCACCCAGTCCTGCCTTAGCCCACCGCCACAACCCTTTCCAGCTTCACCACACTGTCGCCACATCCCAACACACCAACATCACACTGCCGCCAAACCATCTTCTCTCTACTTCACAAAGCCCTTCGAATTGGGGCGAATTTTTAAGATTGCTTCGTCTGGGTTGGGCGCAGGTGTCGGCTTTGCGAAGGTGGTTACAAAGGAAAGTTGCGAAGGTATGAAGGCGGCTACAATGGAGTGAAGAGGTGGTGGAAATCTGGGTTGCAGATGAGCAAAGAGAAGGTTCGAAATTGGGTCAAGGTTGTGGCTATAGGTGGTGCAAATCTGAGATTGGGTCGGGGCCTCGTGAGAGTCGTGGGGGGGGGGACGGATGAGAAATCCGAGCATAGCAAGCGACCTAGAGGCAGAGCAAGTAGATGAGAAAGTGAGCGCAGCGAGAGAGGCAGGAGGTCATCGCTAGGCCCAACCTGAACCCTCAAAGTAGATGAGCAATGTTGAGCAGGGGAGAGAGAAGGCAGGATTGGGAGAGACGAGAAAGAGAAAACAAGAGAGATGAAGGAAAGAAGACTACAGAGGTGATAGGTGATTAATGGTCAGAC